>BGNK01003306.1:6614-77889 GCA_003297005.1 Symbiodinium sp. clade A Y106 | reverse complement strand
GGCGTGCGGGTGTGCAGGTGTGCGGGTGTGCGGGCTTGCGGGCGTGCGGGCGTGCACTGCGTTCGTTCATCTGCTTGTGCGTTGTCTCTCTCTCTCTCTCTCTCCCTCTCTCTCTTCGCTTTTCTTGACAAGTTGTCTTGCGCTGTTCTGAGATCAAGATCCAGTCGTGCAATCTTCGTACCGTGCATTCAACATCTGTGCTAAACCAATGGTAGTAACATCACCACGTGTGATTGTCGCCATGAAACCGTCTGCAGCGGATGCCGGTTTTCCGGCCGAAGGGCAAGTAAGGCAAGTAGTACGAGTTACAGTACACGTTCCTGCAGACAGATGCACTCGGAACGAGCCTGTGACGATTCCTTTGGTATGTCACAACTCTGACAATGTTGATGCAGTGAAGAAGATCCTTGCTTACAGGATTCGGGAAATTACAGGACGATGCCCACATGTACCATGCTTTCAGTTGCATCAGAATGNTCCTTTGGTATGTCACAACTCTGACAATGTTGATGCAGTGAAGAAGATCCTTGCTTACAGGATTCGGGAAATTACAGGACGATGCCCACATGTACCATGCTTTCAGTTGCATCAGAATGGCCGGCATATTCTGTTTACAGAGCCGATCACAGCTTTGACCACTCTGGACACAGTGCATTTCGTGCGGACTGCTCCTGACTTCAGGGACGCAAATGAGTGGAATCAGAACGCAATGACCATGTGATCAGGTGNGATCACAGCTTTGACCACTCTGGACACAGTGCATTTCGTGCGGACTGCTCCTGACTTCAGGGACGCAAATGAGTGGAATCAGAACGCAATGACCATGTGATCAGGTGCATGTTGGACAAAAGGACTATGCTGACACTTTGACATACCATATCTCGCTCTCTCTTGCTTGCAGTTTCATACATGTCTTGCTTCAGCTTGGTCATGATTTCAGGCAGGTCATTGTGCTCGAGCAAACAGTAGGAGCCATATCATGTTCAGCTCGGCCAACGACGATCTCACCAGGATATATGCAGGTTCGGACGATATCTGCAGCTCTGGTTACGATTGCAACTCTGAGGACGTTCAGTTAGAGAACCCGGAAGCAAAGGACGACCCGGATTCTGCAGAAATATCAAATGGTTTTGATCAGGAGTCGTGTGCATTAGGTTCGGATGACTCAGTTTCTGATGCGGTGTCACGTCAGGTCAAAACACCAATCGAGACATCAAAGAAACGCAAACTCAGGATGATGGATGAAGATTCGGACGGAGTTCGAATCAAGATCGATCATTGTGTGTGTAAAGGAGGCGATCAAAGTGTTGGAGGAGGACGATTTTTATGTTCCTAATCGAGCACAACTCATGATAGATTTCTTGCAGAAGCATGGTGATCGAGTGGTCAAGGAAACACCAGGACCCAAGAAGCGTTTCCGGAGCACTCTTAAACTTGTACAGCATGTGTTACACAAACCCCAGCAGGCACTCGGAAGTGATGGATCATCATAAATCTTTCAGGACCGAATACCAGGACTTGGCTTCAGGCAGATTCCCCTCATGTGTGTACACCCTGATTCTAAGCTAAGGGTAATGGTAAACGGGTGGCAGCAGGGTCCAGAGTCTGCCACCAGCGAAGACACTTTGGATACCCTGGTGATGCACGGTCTGATCAACCGTGTGTACCTGCCGTTTGTGAGGTCGTCTAGCATCCTTGCTGTACATTGGTGATATTCAATTTTGCTGGAGCCGCTTTATGTGATTGCTTGTGCGACCATTCGCTAGGCTCTGGATATGGTGCGGGGCTAAGCCGAGAACCCTTTCCGACGATTTCAAGGACTGCGCACATAAGTCAACATGTCAGCGTTTGAGTCGTTGTCAGGCACCCAGGATACGTGGGAATCTCCTCATCCTCTACAAGATCTTCCCCAGAAAGGGTGAGTGGTGGGTTTCAACCTATACTCCATGTGTGTGTGTGTGTCCGTGTGTGTCCGTGTGTGTCCGTGTGTGTGTGTGTGTGTTTCCGTGTGTGTGTGTGTGTGTGTGTGTCCGTGTGTGTGTGTGCCCGTGTGTGTCCGTTTGGGTGTGTGTGTGTGTGTGTCCTGTCCGTGTGTCCGTGTGTGTGTCCGTGTGTGTGTGTGTGTGTCCATGTGTGTCCGTGTGTGTCCGTGTGTGTCCGTGTGTGTCCGTGTGTGTCCGTGTGTGTCCGTGTGTGTCCGTGTGTGTCCGTGTGTGTCCGTGTGTGTGTGTGTCCGTGTGTGTGTGTGTGTGTGTGTCCGTGTGTGTGTGTGTGCCCGTGTGTGTCCGTTTGGGTGTGTGTGTGTGTGTCCTGTCCGTGTGTGTGTGTGTCCATGTGTGCGTGTGTGTGTGTGTGTGTGTCCGGGTGTGTGTGTGTGTGTGTGTCCGTGTGTGTGTGTGTGTATGTGTGTGTGTGTGTGCGTGTGCGTGTGTGTGTCCGTGCGTGTGTGTCCGTGTCAAGTTTAAACTCTTCTCTTTGTGCTGTGGTGTCTGGTTCATTCTGGGCACTCGGTTGGCATTTCAGCTGATGCTCTCTTGTCCTTCTGTTCCCAAAACCAGAGTGGCCAGGGTTCCATTCGGTTCGATTTGCAATGGACAACCTGTGACGGATCGTACACGGTTCGGTTCGTTCGGTCCGGTTAGGCGGCTCACGTGGTTCCTTACTGGCTTGATTAGGCTGTACTTTATACTGTGTTCATGAAACCTCACATTACAACCTCAGCCTAAGCCGCCTAAGACCCTACGCCGGAAACCTATTTCCTCGCTCCCAAAAAAAAGCAATGCGACATGAGTACACTTTGGGTTCCCTCACCATCAAAACGTGCCGAAATGTTCACCTTTCAGGCCTGTTGAAGCGAGCAAGGCATCAAAGCGCACCGAAAACGTGCCTAATTTCAGGCTGGTTCAGGCGAGCAAGGCATCAAAAAGAGCAGGTTTTGGGTTCCTCACCACCAAAAAAGGCCGGTGCCGAAAACGAATCCAGTTTAGGCTGGTGATAGTTTTTGAGGTCCTTCACTACCAAATAGGGGCGGCACCGAAAACGTATTTTTACCGTTCTAGATCAGTGCAAACCGTGGTAGAGCTTGATCTTTCTGGAACGAACGACCACACTCGGACGAAAGCGCAAAAAGAAATTCCCTATCCCCTCTCCACGTCGGTCTGACTGAAGTCATGATCTCAGAGGGAAGTGGGCACAGCCGAAAGTGTGACCATCACCACGACCCCAGCAAAGGGAGATTCTTACTGCTGGTGCGGCACACTGCGGCGGCTGAGGTTTCATCAACCTTTCCGGCTGCTCCTCCGCAGCGCTGCTGGGGGTCCGCTGAACTCAGTCTCGGTCGCGAACAGCAAGCGGAGATCCTTCAACGCTTCGCTCCGCTGCGTCTCAGGCGGAGCTGCTGAAGTCCTTCCCGCTCGACCGGGGCTGCAGCATCGAGCTGGAGAACTGTGGTTTGGCAGACTCCACAGTGGCACGATTGAGGCACGGCAACCCACAAGCGAGAACGTAAACAGTACTTCTCTTGCTCCCGGGGAATACAGAAGACAAGTTCTCCAGGAACAAAGCTGAAGACGCATCGAGAGCCCTTGCAAGAGCCGCTGCAGAACGCCAGCGGGTAGCACAGCGCATGTCAGAGCACTGGGAGATGCAGGACGGGGGGAACGGAGTCCTGTGACCAATGCCAGCACTTAACAGCCACTGCTTGGGCTTGAAGAGTGGCGAGTCGTGTCTGGAAAGGGGGGAGACTGCAGGTGTTACTGTTACTCATTAGTGACTATAAAAGTGGGATTCACCTTCGTTATGAGCCTGACTGCACGCCCACAGCTTTTGGGTCAGCACAACACCAGGCATGCGAGGCTCTGTGGCCGAAGCTGCACAGCTCCGAGGTTTGTGTATCGTCAACATACAACCACCGGCTTGCGAGATTGCTGCCATAGGAAACGATTCGGCGCCCGTTTCCCCAACGACCGTGAATACTGTAGACGACAGTAGAGGATGCAGAAGCTTTTTCGATCTTTTTCGAACTCCAGCAGCAAAAGCAATGCGAGGCCCAAGAGCAAGAGAGGAGAGCGGAGCCCACTTTAACCAAAACGCCCAGAAGCGGCTCACGTCGGCCGTCACTTTGCTCTAGCCGTGCGCCCTCTGGCCAGGACTATCTTGAAGAGAGGGCTGCAGAACTGCGCCCCAGCGAGCGCCGGGCTGAGGCAAAGCGAATTGCGGCGGAGCTAAGACAAGCGCCGTCCGAGTGCCGCATGTGCCGCTTTGCTCCGCCTTCCGAGGACGCCCGGGCCGGCACCTGCAAGACTCTGCCATCCTGCCCAGTGGCGTCCGGGCGGAGAGGGCCAGAAAGCTCTGGAAGGCCGGGAGAAGCCGGGCGAGACGCTTTCAAGCGTTTGCGTTTCAGAGGCTTCCTCCGCGTGAATCCCAACAAGCTGGTCCAGGCCAAGGGTGTAGCTTTGCGAAAGTGGCGAAAGAGGGAGTAGCCATCACATGTACAAGAAAAAGCCTTCGGCAAGTGTAGCCAGTCACGCTAAGTCGCAAGAAGGGTCTGGGTGACTTGCGTTGCAGAGCACGACATGCAACGACACATGCAGCCCGAAAAGCTCAACCAGAGCTCAAGGAGTGATCGAAACTTGAACGGACTCCCTTTTCGAATGGCGAACGTCATCACAGCAGAGCCCTGGAGCCCGAGAGCCCTAGATCGAAAAAACCGCAGCGTTTTCCAGAACAACAGCGCTGAAGCACGCGCCTCTGCCAGCGATCGCTGCTGGCGACTGGCGACGCCGCAGAGAGGAGAGACCAGAGAGCCGCGGCTGAGCCGCAGAAAGGAGAGGAGTCCGGAGGAGCGGAGGAGCGGGCCGAGGCAAAAGGGCCGGCGGCCGGGTCTCCACTCTCGTCACGGGAAACTCGACGGACTAGGAACAAAGCCAAAGCCACAAGGCCATATCCCTTGCCTCAGGCAGGTGGACCGGGCGAGAACGGCTCCATGCCAGCGCCTTGAGAATGCAGCACTGCTCGCTGTCATCACTGTGAACTGCAGGTGGACCATGAACGGAAGGAAAGGTGGCAAAAACTTCCAGCTCACAGCAGAGGAGCACACGAGCCTCTGCGAGAAGTTGGAGGACATGCTGCTGCTTGGCAGGCTTCGGGTGCCGCTTAGCCTAGAGGAAATCGCCTGACACGATCTTCTTCTGTCCGAGTGCTGGGCTTTGGGCCATGGGCCGAGGTTGGATTGGGGTTGCGAGTTCGACGGCGACCAGGTCGAAGGCTACGGAATAAGGGAAGCCGTACAGCACGGTAAGCGATTGCCGAGAGCAAGCTAGACTGTTTGCAGCTTGCGGCTGCCAAAACACTTGTTTGGGCTCTTGTCCTAGTGTGCTTTGCTTGCCGTGATGCCGGTGAATGCAATGCGGAGCTCTTTTCCTTTGGGTTAATCTATTCAAGGGCAGGGACAAGGACAGCTAGAAGCGATTCGCGACTGGCAGCCCTTACAGACTTACAGCGACACGGGGCACGGGCTGTCGTGAGGCTCTTGACAGTAGTTCTGGCTTCATTTCTCCTCTTGGATGCTTCAACTGCATGACTTTTACAGTCCCAGTGCTCTATAGTGAACTTCGCAACCCTTGCAGCGGGTGCTATCCTGTGTCGCTCCTTTGTGTCCTGGCACTAGTCTGCATCTCCTGCTTCTCCATCGATCCAAACTCGCAACACAGTTATGTCGCCCTTGTAGCCTAAACGTTCCTTGTGCGAGCGTGAGAGTCGAAAGCCAGCTTGATTTTGAGTTGTTAGGGCGTAAACCCCAACATTGCTCCGTCAGTGGCTATGCGGATTGTTTCAGCTGTCATGTGCACATCGCAATGCTGCTACTCGTTGCTGTTGATGGCGAGATGCTGTTGCTGTTGTTGTTGCTACTGCTGACCAAGTCCGCAGAGCGGTCATTCTGCACAGATCACTGTCAGCTCCTAGAGGTGAAGCTTGTCGGTAAGCGAGCCGACAGGAACGATGTTCGCTATAGGTCTCGCGAAACAATATCGTGACTCGACCAGGCGCTCAACCAGGCTCAGCTGCACGGAGCACCGTTTACAAGGGCAAAACACTCACGTTGGCTCATCTAGGGTTCAGTCTCAGGCCCATCGACGCGGCGATTCAAGAAACACACTGGAGAGGTAACTGGGGAGGGGAGTCAGAAAACAGACGCGGAAGAGCCGACTCCGAAAACGGCGAAACTAACTATGAAAATCAACCTTGGCGGTTTATCTGTGACGACTGCAGACCCTGCTGCGGCAAGGGCGGGAGAGAGGAGGGAGACGAAGACGAGACACAGAGAGAGTGAGAGGCGGGTTGCTAAGGTCATGGTTTTGGCAAGGTTGGTTTGGGGATCGTGGGCACACTCGAGGGAACGTGCTTGTCAACCCACCTCGACAGGGGCAACGAACAGACGCGAGGCAGGCCTTCGGACCAGAGCGCATGCTCGCATGTGCCCACACCCCTAAGCAAGCAAGCAAGGTGGAGCAAAGCAGCGCGTGTATGCGAGGCATTTCGTTGAGGGGGAAAGAGAAGGAAAGAGAGACAGAGACGAGCTCCGACAACACAAGTCTCGTCTTCCTACCAAGCGTTTTCGGTCTCGGCCCGCTCTGATGTCCGACTCGACTCATGCGTTTTCTGAATGGTGTTTCTCACTTGGCCCCCACCCAGGGAACTGGGAATTCAGTAGAGGGGAATGGCACGTCATCAGTTCGGGATCCCATTGAGAGCAAGGCGCTGGCGTGCTCAGAATGGTTCACAATTCCCTTTGTCGGAGTATGGAGCTTATAGGTTCGTTGAGGTCGTTGCGGAAAGTCCTTTGCATGTCCGAGTCCCAGGAAAGGACATCCCGCTTGACATGATCTCGTGCTATCAGCACGTCTGGGGAGCGGAGAAACGGTCACTGCCAACAAGGGGCACACGGTCAGTTCCTCACTCGGACGACACTCGGAGGCGCTGTTAGCAACATCCCCATGAGAAACATGCTGATAGTGGCGGGAGATTTCAACATGTCATTCAAAACAGATCGCAAATACGGGGGTCCCTGCACGGTTAACTCTTGCAGGTTGGGTCACACAGGGTCAGGGGAATTTCAATCGTTGGTAGAATGCCATAACCTGGTGGCAGCCAACAAATGGACGGTCAAGAAACCAGCTACTTACGTTCAAGGCAACAGCAGCTCGCGAGATCGACTTTGTCCTCCTCAGGAGAAGTCAAGAAACAAGTCCAGGGAAGGGCTGCTTCAGTTCGAGGTCGCGACGTGGAGAAAAGGCAGGCAGCACTTCCCATGACAGGGGGGAGTTCATCATCGCAGGAGTTCCTCCGCTAAGCAGCTCCCACTACATGATCAACAAGCAATGGAGAATAGCTACCGGAGCAGGGATCCAAAGATCTCCCAGCTCGCAAAAAGAGTGTCGGAGCAGCTGTCGGAGAACCAACGCGCAACACAAATCGAACAGCCATGCAAAAAGCAGCTCAGGAGCTTTTTGCCTTCCGGTCGGACAGGGCAATATCTGATGCTCAAGGCCTTGTGGGAACACAGGAGGATTCTTCGGTCACTTCCGCAACCAGTGGCTGCGCTGGCGGATCTTCTCCCCGAGCTGAAGCTGAGGACGGCTTGGACTTGCTGGAGTGCATTTGTTGCATTTGCTTTATCTAGTTCTAAAAGGTATGTGTTAGTCACTAGGCAAAAAGCCGACGCAGCAAATGATTTGCTTCACAAAGCGCAGCTGCCCGTAGGGCCAAGCAACAGAAGCAAGCAGAGCGAAAGGCAATGATTGATGCGCAGCTTCAGGCGGCAGAAGGGCATGCGAACAAGGATAGGAGTCACCCCCTCTGCAAGGTGATTCAGTCATTCAAGAATGGAAAGCCACGCATTGGATGCAGGGTGCTGTGGAGTTCAGGTGAGGGCTGTCGCACAACCCACCCGGCCCGAGGGGATCTTCCGACCCGTGTTGTGAATGGGTGCCCCGAGCTGGAGGAGAAGCTGAGAAGCTGGGGTTGGAGCTCATTGACGAGGCTGAGGCGATCAAGTTTCTGCGACGCGAGGCGGAGATCATGGTGAACAAGCTGGTATTGTCGTGCCAGCCAGAAGCCAAGCTTGATTGGGGCTTGGGTGCGAAGGCGGTGGCGGATCTTCGCAATGGTGTGGGTGCGGCCTGGGCTTGGCTGCACCGAGCTTTTCCGGAGGCACCCGCCTGGTTGGTTTCTGCGGTNCTTGGGTGCGAAGGCGGTGGCGGATCTTCGCAATGGTGTGGGTGCGGCCTGGGCTTGGCTGCACCGAGCTTTTCCGGAGGCACCCGCCTGGTTGGTTTCTGCGGTGCCGGTGGTGGCTTCGATGGATGGAGCTAAAGTTCCTTGGAATCGGCGGGAACGAAAGCGGTGGAAGCAGGCGTCCGCAGTGGCCGTTCATCTGTTCTGCGGCAAGGAGCGCGGAACTTGGAAGTCTCGGGCCGAGGCGGCCCATGTGATCACGGTGGATCAAGCGGAGGACCTCATGGCAGACGATACCTACGCGGCTCTGCTGGATCTTGCGCTTACCGGCAAGGTGAAGATGGTTTTTGGAGGACCTCCCTGCAGGACCTACTCGGTGCTGAGATATGGAGCGGATGAAGGCGATGGAGGCCCTCGACGGCTTTATGGTGATGGACGATGGGGAAGGGATGGTCTTTCGGAATGGGAGCAGTGGAGAGTGAAACAGGACACCATCATGGTGTTTCGGATGCTGTTCCTTTGGATGGTGGCGGCAGCTGTGGCTCGGGGACGGGGAGATCGGGAACCGGATTTCTTGATGGAGCACCCTGAGGACCCCAAGAAGTTTGTTAAGGACTTGGAGGCGGCTTCATTGTGGGCTACACCCGAGATCTGCTTGTTGGAGAAGGCCCTGGGCTGGAGCGCTTGGGAGTTCGACCAAGGGCCTTTGGGACATGTTCGGAGGAAACCTACCCGAGTGCTGTCGTCAGTGCCGTGTCCTCAGCTTCTTGGAATGAGAGGGCCCTCCACGGTGTGGGCCGAGGAGAGGGACCACGACGGCGCTGGGTTTCGTTCGGTGACCTGGGCGGCCTGGGCTCCTCAGTTGAAGGCCGTCATCAAGGACATTGTGGAGACCAGCTTGGCAGGGGCCACTCTGGATAAGGTGATGAAGTTGGACGCCTCTTTTCTGGAGCATCTTCGGCGGGATCACACGCCCTACCGGCGTGACTGCAGGGCGGGAGCTTTCCGAGGCCACATGCATCGCAGGATCGTCGCTCCGGAGGCTTGGTGTCTTTCGCCGGCGAAGGAGGGACATCTACAGCTGCAGAAGCACTCACAGGACCTGTTTGGGACAGGGCGGGGCTTTCCGCTCACAGGTCAAAAGGGGTCTCTGCATATTACAGCAGCCGAAGTCAAGACCCAAATCCATAGCATAGAACTCGGAAAGGCTGTCCCAAAAAACAGTTCCCCAACTGGTTGCATGGAGAGCCCTCGGTTCTGACGTTGACCAGCACATCGCCAACTCACTGAGTCCTAAGCCCGACAAGGTCACCTCTCCTTCAATCATATGTGGCTCCCCAAGCCATCTACTGAATCTACTGTAAAAAGGCAGACCGGCCGCGGTCCCTCTCTCTTTAGGAGTCATTGCGCCAGAGGGAGAAAAGGGACTATCCGGCAGCGACGTATGCCCACTCTACAGGCATTAGTCACTCAGCACAGAGGGTAAGATCCGAGCTTAGCTGCAAACAGGAGGGGCGCACATATCATCGGCTCCCCTCATGTAGATTGATCATGTCGTACCTTGGCATCATCATAACGTATCATGACTACGAAGCCAAAACTTTGCGACACAGGCTGGCGGCCAGCAAGACCTGGCTCGCGCTGTGCGTAACCACAGGTCTCTTCCTGAGAAACGGTGCTTGGGCATCTGGCGGGTGACTGCCTGGTCTTTGACAATGTAACGTATTCGTCACATGTCGTTGGCCTGAACGTCAGCGGGTTATCCGAATCCAAACTAGCTTCACACATGATGTATCAGCTTATGTTTGTGCTGAGGAGCTACTCCCCGGATACCAAAGAGAGACGAACACGGAGCTACTCCGCAGGAAGTGCTTTCAAATTGCAAACTCGCAGCTGTGATAGAATTGATGAAGACATTTGTAGCTTGCCAAAGGGAGGATTCGGGTCACTGTAAAATCCCACTATCTACCACGAGCCCTTTGTATTCAGCAGTCTCTGGAAGACCTGGAGGAGACTTTCTCCTAGTGCGGAACCAAAGGATGCTCTTATCAATTGTGACGTCTGCGGAGCAAGAACGGGAGCCCTTCGATGCCATGTTCACACACATCACCCTGAGAAACTTTGCGGCTCCAGAAGGTTCCAAGCTAGGGAGAGCCGATTTGTCAGGCTTGTGGGACGACTTCTCGACTTCTTTTCTACCTTAGACGTCACGTCTGACGTTGAGAAGTCCACTTGTCCAAAACTGCCCCAATCATGGAAGCAGCCGGAGGAGCTCCATCTGGAGTCCCTGGAGTCAACGACAAACACCGAAGCTCAGATAGCTGAGGTCAGATCTGCTTCGTTGCAAAACCCAGAGGCCAGGAGCACAGCTTTTCATTCAATCTTCATGGATACATGCACGCTGTGTGGTCAGCCAATTTCTGGCACCAAGGGGGTCATGCAGAAGCTTCTGGACACGGTCAATCCCCGACTGCAGCAGATCTGTTGTCTTACGCGCACAGGAGAGACCGGCAGATTTTGCGCGGTCAAAGTTGATGCTCCAGGCCCGCACGCGTTGCAATGTGTACCTCTTCTGCAAGCGCGTGCGTGTACTTAAGGAGGTACAACAACAAGCTTGAGCCTCCTCGATCCCGTGCACGGGACATCACGCCTCGAACAGAGGTCGGAGACAAACAAGTGAGCGGGCTTGGTCTTTGAAGGCTACGGCGAATCACTGTTCTGCCAACTCTGTACTGCACAGGCCTTACACTGGCTCTCAGCTGACCTTCGAACAGGTGTCTTTCGAACTGCGTGCAGAAAGAGCACATTGGTTCGAATTGCAGCAGCACACTCTTCTCTCACTAGCATAACAAAGCTTCAGGGAAGAGCAGAAGGCGGTCGTCAAGGCCAAACAAAGCTCAGGGCTTTGAAGCAGTTACCGTGCTTTCCACTGTACAAGTCTGGCACAAGGGACACCTGTGGAGTCCACGGAGACCGTGGAGAGCGCCGAGTGTCTTGGCGACTTTGCGGACGTCGAAGCCTTCCTCAACCAGTGGGACTTGCAGAGCTCGAGGATGCCATTCCGGAAGATGCGGCTGCAGAAGCAAGATGCGAAAGGACGGCAAGTTTGAGAACAGCAAGAAGTTGTCTTTCGCATAGATATCGAGGAGCTCAAAGGAGCTCGGTCAGTGTTTCCAAGCTCAGCTTCGAGACCAACGCATTCTTCAACGACGGGTGTTGTGGAAGCGCAGCTGATCGAGCAAGAGGTCTCGCTCGCCCCAGACCCCGCGGACAACCCCGAGGTGATGTTCATTGGCATGGCCCAGGCAGAGCCAGCACCCAGCAGCCAGCGCAGGTGCTAGCTGCAGGGCTTGTCTCATCACCCGGCTATTATGGGGTGGGATGTGGCCGGACGCTCATTTGGACACCCTTGAGCAGCTCAAGAACAAATTGATACTTTTCGCTCCTTCCGTTTTTGGAAGCCAGTGCAGTGATTCAGCGATGTCGCCATCACTGCTTGCTGTGTTCTGGGATGATTTGCACATAGCCTTCAATAGTGATGCTGGTTTTGCTAATGCCTCAACAGGGAAGACGCAGGCAGGATACATCCTGGCCTTTACTGATAGCAAGCTTTCCCAAGATCATGCCAAACACTGGTCACCGTTCTGGTGGCGACCACACAAGATGTCACACGTATCCGCGTCCACGCTGGCAATAAAGACCCAGAGTTTTGCTAATGCAAGTGGCATCTCCGAATGGATGAGATAAGCTTGATAATGTCGGAAGCAAAGAAAGGGTGTTTGATCTTAGGGACTGTCAAGATCATCTCAAATGTGTACCAACTACCAGTCTCACGGACTGTAAATCCCTGTTTGGTGCCCTTATAAGCACGCCGACTTCACCAGGCAAGGTCGACGAGAAACGTGCCGCTGTCGACGTCAGCATCTTTCGCCAATCCACGTCCAGAGGCGGTCTTCAAGTGCGATGGTGTCCGACCCAGCTAAGAAGCTAATCATAGCAGACGGGCTCAATTCCAATCAGATCCTGCGGGATTGACAAGTTATGAGGGCCATTTTGGCTAACGGGCTCTATTATCTCAGATGAAGCAGTTGTGCTGGCTCAGAAGGAAGCTCAAAGAGGCCGCCGTGCACGACCACAGCAGTCGGGAGATGTAGCAGACGACTCGGAGCCTACTCAAGCTGTGTTTTAGCCCGTCTTTCGATGGGCACTGTGGCCGCATCCTTGCCGGTGAGGATCTGCAGAAGACCCCCCCTGCGCGAAAAGCAGCTTCTGCCTAGTTGGTGCCAGCTGTGACTTCCAACATTTGTGCTCGGCGTACAACTTCGGCAGCACCGAGTGTTCATCGGTCTTGGTGTAAGAGATGAAGCAGATGTCAGAGGTAGAGCTTACAATGACACATCTGCCCAGCCTAGGGCGTCAGTGCGACCCCTTCCCCAGGCCGAAAGTTCCTAACTAATATTGACCTTCCGTAGAAGGAGGATTCTGTAAAGAAAGACTCTTCATATGCACACATCTCACCGATGATGAGATGCTTTGGCCAGTCGGCATCCGCAACAAAAAGACACGAACTTCTTTGCTGCCCTCGTAGTACCTGTAGTCGGTGGCCGCGAGGTACTTCTGCCAGTCTTGCAATTTGGCGGCTTGGAGAGCTACACGAGCTAAGGCGTGGTTATGGAGCCACAGGAGCTTCCGAAGGTCTCCTCGAGAACGTGTCAGGGCACCCTTCTGCTTGCAGACAAGGCTACTACCTCACTGAGGTAGTAGACGAAGAGGTGTCACCGACTCGCTGCTTGGGTGCCATGGTGTCGCCAGTAGTGGCAGAGGTTACTTGTACTAACCAAAACAGAAAACTTGATCTGAGAGACACAAGATTGCGGCAAAGAGCTGCTTAAAGCAAGTAGCTGCCGAACATTAACTGGTCACGGGCGCTTACCATAGCTCTGCTGCAACACCTTTCTGTGAAGTCCCTCTCCACAAAAGCACTGAAGAACCATGAGCCTGTGTAGTCCAAACACTAACTGACGAACTGAACCCTATCAATCTTAGGGAACCTTTCATACCAAACCTCCGCCCTAAATGGCGGCTACAGAATATCGGCTCGAATTGGGTCTTCTTTGTCCGACTGGGATCTTGTGTGGCTTTCTGGGGCTCGTCTTCTTGGGGCTTTTAGGGTCTGCAACATGTCTGCCGAAGACAAGCCGTCCCACTATCTTCCGGCGGTAGGACGTCACACTGAGGTCCTCGAAGGCTCCACAAATCGAGAGAGAGAGAGAGAGGGGCATGAGAGGGAAGCAGGAAAGCCGGTGTCTCTCCGTCGTCCTAGTGTGATTGAAACGCCGGAGCTTAAGAAAGCCAAGATTGAGCCTGGTTCAGAGTCAGGCAAGGAGGGGGATGTGACAATGGTTGGGGCCGTGTCGCCAGGGCAACCGATCTTCGGGACGCAGGAAGATTCTCCTGACACGGATGTTGAAATTCCAGAGGCCGACCTGACCTTGTCCCAGGCGAAGGAAGTTCCCTCCCATGTAGGGTTTCCAGTTGGTCTTAAAGGCGGTGAGCCTGAGCAGATCGACCTTACTGAACAAGACAAAGCCTTTGATGAACTGCATGGTGCTCTTTCGACCAACGAAAACGGGGCGGATTTGCGACGGCACCCTAATTCGGAATTTGTTTCCCCATTGCATCTCAATTCGGCAGCCACTGCAAGCACGCATGCTCCTCTAATTCAAATAACCCTGCATTTGCCATGCACCAGCAGTCATTGGTCGACCCTCAGGGCTATCAGGTACCACAAGTGATGCCTCCCTGGCTAGCTGACATACATGCATAGCTGACAGACAATACTCGGACATTGTTGCCGGGCTCCAGACCCAGGGAGTCAGACTGAGCCATTCGCAGCGGACCACACCAAACGACACGAACACTCCGACAACAGACTGTCTTCTATTGAGAACAAAATCAAGGAACTTGAACTCCTGAAAGACAACCTTTCGCGCTCGCCAAGGCATACTGCAGCTCCCAGGTCTCTCGTTGCAGGAGGTTGGATTGATGCGAAACGGGATGATGCAATCCAGGAAGCACGCAACATTCTCCAAGACGCCAATGTCTTGGACCGGGTCGAGGAAGTCTGGGCTCCCTACTACAGTAGGACTAGCTTCGTTAAGATCAAGCTCATTAAATTGGATCCCTCCTTTTCCATTGCCTTAAAGCGCAAAACCCAGAAAACGATCCTTGACAAGCTTAAAATGAAGAAGTATGTAAGTGGTGTTGTCGGCAGTGAGAACACCAAACTTTGGATCACCAGGAGCAAGACCCCTGAAAAACACCAAAAGACTCGAGCAATCGTCCTTTGTAAGACTTTCTACTGTAGGCTCCCCAACAAGGACCCCACGCAGCCAAATCCCTTCTCGGAACAGACAGTAGAGATCGAAGGTCTTCATAGGCAGGCACCAGATGCTAGGCAATGTCTTCAGGGATGGAGAACCTGCAGTCTTTGATCTCATTCTTACGGACAACAAGGGCAATCATCTTGATTGGTACATCATTGCCAAGGCTTTCTCGCAGGCTACTGGTCGCACAGAGGATGAACTACAGACCGCTTGGGATGACCATGGGCCGGGTATTGATCGTCCTGAATGACTGTCCACCAACAATCAGCCCCTGGTACACACCACCTCATGGAATGTACAGGGGAAAAGCCTCAAGGACCTTGAGAACGCTTGGTCCGAACTGGATCTGTCTGGAGTCGATTTCATTGGGCTTCAGGAATTAGGAGGGCACAAAGATCTGATTCCTCCTTGGCAAATTTTGGAGGCTATAACCTTGATGGGGCCTGGGGTTTTATGCTTGCAACCCCCCTCTGGCTTTTCGCACTGTTGCCATTGGAGTACCCGCCCGACTCTTTCCATTCGTAGAACAAGTTTTCCCGATGTCCTGTGGTATTGGTATCACATTACGCCAACATGGCATTAAGACTTTCGTCAGAAGTGCTCATCTTCCTCACCTACAAAGGGCAGACTGCATTGACACCTGGCAAGCCTTTAATTCTGAATTAGAGTGCTTCCTTAAACCCCGGAGGTTCCAGGACACCATCATCGTCATGCATGACACTAATTATGAATTAGGTGCAACCGAACATTGCATGAACCCTAATTCCTCTGACGAAAGAGGTTTTATTGCAGCTGACAGTCAACAAAGATATGGCTTGGTTCACTGGCCCAGATGCCTATACTTGGAGCAATAGCCGAGGGTCTACCTCCAAGATTGATTTTATTATGGTTTCTACACCTATTATCAATGTTACTTCAGACACAGTACATATTGACTCGGACTTCCTGCTGGGTTGTGATCACAGAGCGGTTTCTGCTTCTTACCGCACAGTCGGACCCCGTGAACCAAAACATCCTAGGCCACATAGGCATAAAAATCGCTGTGGGAAGTGGAAAGTCGACGGCGCCAAAGCGGTGAAGCTCTGTAATGAGATGGCGGAAAGGGTTGAGCTTCAGGGAAGGGATTTTCTCATCGAGGATTTGCAGACTTTGTCTGATTCGGTTTCCTTTCGACCTAACAGTCACAGGTATAAAGACCCTGACCATGTCCTCCAACTCATCAGACAAAGAAAACTTTTACAGGGCCCCGAAGCCAGACGACTAGGCAAAGACATCCTTAGACTTAGGGCGGCGGCCAAGACCACTTGGCTGACCGCTGTCCTTGACAAAGCATCCCAGGGAGATTTTAGTGCCATTGCCTATCTCAAAAAAAGACAAAATGTTCTAACCATGCCTAATAACTTGAGCTGGGGGGTCTTCCAAAGCCACGCAGGATCTTAAGCAGTTCTTCCGGCTTAAATTCACCCCTCCTGATCTTGAGACCAATTTTGTTCCTCCCCTCGATCTTTTCCTTTCCAGGGCCGGCTCTTTCTCAAAGCCACCACTCATCACACTTCAAGAGGTACAGTCTGCCCTCGCCACTTGCAAAAATCGCAAGTCTTGTGGTGACGATGGTGTCTCCTATGAGCTTCTGTCTGTCTTGACACATACTGAATTGGGTCCTGACTTAGTTGACCTCTTTAATTCTGTCCTTTTTCAAGCGTCTCCAATTCCGAATAAATGGCTTGTGTCTAGACTCACCTTTTTGCCTAAAATTCCAACCCCAGCGATTCCGTCTCATCTTCGACCCATTGTCTTGTCTTCCACCCCCGGCAAACTTTTCACTAAGGTTCTTCTCTTCCGCCTTCGTGCTTTCTTCCCTCCGATCTCAGCTAATCAGTTTTCGTGCATCCCAGGGTCTCAACCACTAGATGGCTCAACTTGCCTGCAACATATTATTCACTTGTCTCAAGAGTATCGTCTTCCTTTGATTGCCATCAAGCTCGACGTCTCGTCCGCTTTTGATCATCTTTCTCATGATGCTGTGGCTAGTTTTCTTGCCCTTTCAGGAGGACATTTAGAATCCCTCACCTTACTCAAAATAATTGTTCTTTCGCGCGTTGTTTTGGGTATTTCTGGACATACCTGGCAGCAAAAACTCTTCAGGGGACTCCTCCAGGGCTCTAGTTACAGTGCTGAGATTTTTGGTCGAACCCTGGACTATTTGCTTGGTTTCCTGCATACCAGATGGTCAATCTCTGAGTCCACCTGGATTCAATCAGTTGATCCTTCTGGCAAACTGACCAAGCTCTTCAACCTTTTGTACGCGGACGATATCATTCTTCTCGCTACATCCTACGTCCAGGCTCGTCGTCTCCTCGAAGGAGTTATTGATTTGCTTGCATCAATTGGGTCAACTCTTGCCCTTGAGAAATGTAAATTTTATCGTTTCTCCTGATCTTTCTCCTCGACCTTTACGTGTCAGGCATGTCACTATTTCCCCCGTATGTTCCTTCCGTTTTTTGGGTGTGCTGATGGGTTTTGACATTAACAGCCAAACTGTTCTTTCCGCTCGCCTGTCCCTCACCAGCAACACTTTTTGGGGGTATTATAGGATCCTTCGTCGCAAAGGAGCGTTGGATCAGTCCTTGTGTACGTCCTGTTACAGCTGTCACTAATGCTCTTAAAGTCATGCACAACACACTGCTCACATCTCTTGCAGGGCTCGCCTCGGATCCCTTCGTTACTACTTCCACCAACTGGGTTACGCGTAGACGTGCAAGTAGGATGTGTGCACAATGTCTTGGACATCAGTCTTGGGCAAGCATTCATGCCTTTAGCTATTTCAGCTATTGGGGTCACGGTTCCAGACTCGAGACATATCGGTACTCTCCTATCTCGGTTGTGCTTCGCATTCGCGATACGCGCTGGTTGTCTTGAAATTGGGTTGAAATGCACTCCGGCTGCAAATTGTTGCAGTCGCCGACCTTCGACTGAACAATGCCATATTGCAAATCAGGTATCGAGCTTCATGCAACGTTTTGACCAGCCTCTCGGTGATGTGTTGCCATGGAGAGGTTTTTTCTCTGAGTCGGCAAGGAGTGGGGCCCTAATCTATGAGGACATATACGAAGTTCCTGCGTTGACCTGCCGACCGACGCTGCATCCTGCGACCCCTGCAAGCTGATCAACGCATCTCTCGCAGAAGCTGTCGGGAGCACCGACACTATTTTTCAGCTTCCTCTGGTCAGAAGTCATTTCCTGGTTTGGACGACGTTGAAGGCCGTCAACGGACTGAGTACATTAGTTTGACAATTCGTGACCTGGAGCCGAGCCATCCAGGAAACGCTAGGGCGAAACTGTCTGCAAAACCTGGGCTGGTTGACAAACCCTTACGCCAGCCCACGGGCCGTACACGGTTTGTTGGGAGTTTCGAAGTGGCTCAGCTTCTGCAGCGGGGTATATGATGGAGTGTACCAGTTCGCAGCAGAAGTCGGAGTTTGAGGTCCAACACGTTTCCGAGATTGCGCTCAATGAGCTTCTTCACGGTCCTGTTGTTGGCTCCCCTGCTTACTGCCAACCTAGAACGGCTCAGCAACAGACGCTTGCCCAGAGTTTGGTTTTGGCGTTTGTGCCCGCAGCTGCACCGCAGAGGAGAGCTTTGAAGTGTGCCGCATGGCTGAGAGTCGGGGCGACTACGTCTACGTGCGTCTCACTTCCATCCATGTGAGATACCTCGGCTCGGAAACCCGAGACGACTCAGACACACCAAGCTGGATTTTGTCAACATCGTTTGCTCCAAAGCGAAGTGGCCTGCACACGCAGGGACTTGAACTCTATCTTGCGGTGGCGTCATACCCTTCTGAAAAAAGCGACGGCTCGCACCCAGGCAAGCTGGGGAGAGTGGGGCCGAAGCAATGGAGGGCATATTGCTGTGCGAAAGTGTTCAGGCTGCTGATTCACACAGCGTCTGAAGCAGATGCAAACCGAACTAGTAACTAGTGCGCAGCTGTGATCTTTGTCGATGTCTTCTGCTCCAGCCACTTCAAAGTCTTGATAAGAGGTAGCTACCCTATGCTTGAATGGCCCGTCCCGCCCACCCGGTTCTGGAAAGCTGTTACAAAAGCAAGAGCTCGGCAATTGGGTTCCACTGCCGCACAGTTTTTTCTTGAACTCTACCTTGCAGTGGCGTCATACCTTTCTGAAAAGACCGACTGACGCAATAAGTTCTTGGAACCTAGCCCGGTCCTCACCTGAGAACTAGATCACTCCAAAGTTCACGTGGGGACATACTCCCAGGGAGGTACTCCCGAACGAGTTCCCGAATATGAGCCCAGTCCGCAGTGTCGTGAAGTCTGAAGCTATTTCTACGGATTTCCCGCACCAACATATACAATGCAATCTCGCAGCTGGTAGCGGCTTTTAGGAGGAGCGTGCTGGCTGCTGAGTGAAGCATTGTCGCGAAGCAAAGTGTTGCTGCCCGGACAAGAGTAACTAGAGCTTGCCAAACCGAGCCACCATAGATCGAGCATTCGCACAGCGAGGAAGACTTTCACTCCCACAGATCGCTTCTTGCTGCGTGTGAATGAAGTGTTGTTGCTGCCGTCGTCGTTCGAACGTCGCCACGCAGTGGTGGTGGCGGTGGTGCTGGTGGTGTCGGGTAGGTGCGGGTGTTGCTGTTGTCGTTCTGGTTGTCGCTGCTGCTGTTGCAATTGCTGCTGCTTGCTAGTGCTCTTAGCCGTGTGCATGGTTTTACTATTCATAACCTGTCCTTCTTACTCTTCCAAGCTGTCCATGGCGTTCCTGCCGAAACCTTCCTGCAACCCAGTCCCTCTCGCTACGTGTGGAGGTAAATGATCCTTCCGAGGTGTTGCGACGGCAAACCCATGGGACGAAGGGGGACATATTTCGTTGTTGTGCTGGCGAGCTACTGCCAGCCCTCTGATAAGGTTTCGTGGTGATGTCATGAGATTATTACAAAACTCCGCGGGTGCACATATGATACCATTGGTGTTCTGCTGGCATGGATGTTCTGCCCCTCTGATGCCGACAAACAGGAAGACCACTGCCACGAGCTTTCGTGAGCGCTTTCGGAGCCGATCCGCGGCGCAGCCCGAAACTCTTAGGTGCCAGGCCTCAGTGGGTTTCGGAGTTGTTGCAACGCAGGTCCTTTGCACCTGCGGCCGAGGATTCATGCTTTGGGAGGGCGTGGTTCCCAGCGCACAAGTCAGGGGAGACGTGTACCGAAATCGTGAAGAGTGGGAGGCGAGCTCGGGAACAGTATAGCCTCGCAAGTGAAGCTTCCCCGGTACTCTAACACGAGCAGGCGGCTTGGGCATCCGAGCAACAGCGAATGCGGGCTTTGGCCGAGCAGGTTCGATGCGACGTTTGCTTGAATGGTTCGGAGAACTCTAAACTTCACGGCTTGGCCTAAGGCCCGAGAGGAGTACGACTCCGGCCAGCAAGCTCCTGGAGTGGCAAGCGGTCAGCTGATGGCCCACCTGAGTTGCCGCCTCGCCTGACTCGGACCGAGACTTGATTTTCATCGCACAGCAAAGCTCAGGTTTTCTGGCAGGCACGGAGCTGAAAGCTCCCTCCTACTTCGCTTTCCAGAAGGCCCGAAGCACAGGGCCGAAGGTCCGGGTGCCAAAACCTCGTGCCCGCAAGAACGACTCAGGCGGAGGAGCGGCTTGCGCCTCGGGTCGGCGAGGCGAGGGCTCCAGCCGAGCAGGCGACCCCCTCGCGTCGCGTCGCGGCATCCCTGCTCAGAGGACCTGCTGGCAGCGCTCGGCGCAGGGCTGGTCCTTTTGGAGCAGGTGGTTGCCGATGGTCTCGGTGTGAACAACCTGAAGGTGACCCTAAGGCAGGGCTACTCTGAATCTGAAGCAGCAAGAACTATAGGATTTTACAATCATGCGCTTGCCTCAGCTTGGCAGGTCGCTTTCCTCCGAAACCCTGCAGATCGCCCTGCGCAGGGGAACCATCTTTCAGCAGAAGACCTGGAATCACAGGCACGTGGGCCGTCGGATGTGTCATGTCGCATGAGCTAGGCCGCCAAGCCACCAATTCCAGCTTCAGGCAAAACTTGGTAACGGGTGTGGACTATGTGCTTGAAGTGCCGCCCGGTGGACGCATAACGAAAGAAGTGCCCCTTCCTTTGGACGAAATTCCCATGTCTCCCTTGTTTTCGATTGACATGGAAGGGCTGTCTTGCGGCTAAGGCTTGGTTTTTCCCTGAACTTCACCTGTCCGCCACCACGCAGTGATGAAATGCATGTAACCGAGTTTTATTTTGACGTTGAGCGTGTGCTTGGAAGTCAAGCTCTCATTTGGGATCACATGCAAGCCGAGTTTCACAAGTAGGCCCTGGTGGCACGTACCGTCCAGAGTCCAGAGCTTCACTGCCATGAATGTGGCAGTCCTTAGTTCACCATGCCCCGGTGAAGCAGCTGGGGCAGCATGTGCAAGCTGGCCTTTGGCACAAAAGCGCGGCAGCAAGAAGTGAAGCGGATAGCGAAGCATGCTGCGAGCTGCTGCGCGAGAGAGGAAGGACAGAGAGGCTGAGACGGACAGGGCTGAGACGCTTCAGAAGAGAGCTCTCCTTGGGTGTTTGTTGCGCCAACGCTCTTCTCGAGCTGCGGCCGCCGCGGATCCCCCGCCTTTCTCGGCAGCGCGGGTTTGGACGTCTTAGTGACCCATAAGCTGCCGTTCCGAATGGCGACGTCCGCCGGTGTCCGGAGGTGCCAGCAGGCCGCACGCTTTGGGCCCGCTTGGGCGGCCCAGCTTCCAGAAACGCGTCGCTCTGGCTTGGCTTTCAGGGGCTGGCAGCCCTTGCTGGCGCCTGCTTTGCCGTGCCCCAGAAGAGAGTCTCAGCAGATGGCCGTGGTCCAGAAGACGACGCCGCTTTTGGCTTTGCAGCCTTTCGCCTGGTCGACTCAGGCCCTCCACTCGACGACAAGTCAGCCGCGAATCTTAGGCCTGTACCCGTAGCTACACTTTCCGTCCTCCTTTGTCTGCGCTGCCTGCGCTCTGCCGAGGCCCTTCCATCTCTCCTCTTGGCAGGAGCCCCACGCAGGACGTCGCGGGGCCGGGCCTTTGGGCCTTTGCCTTTTGCGTGTCTCTGCCAGGACTGGTGAAGGAGAGACAGGCCTGGCGGCCTGGCGCCCGCGCAGTCGAGTGAGTCGAGTCTGCTTGGCTTTTGGGAGGTCAACAAGTTCCTCAACCCAATTGCGGTGCATTGGCCCCTCTTCAACTTCCTGAACCCTGCCTGGAGCTTGGGACGGTGTGTGCACAAGCTACCGGCATCGCAACGGCGTCGCAAGCATTGGAGGATGAACTTGTCATGGGCCACATCATCCTAAATGACTCCAAGAAGGTGCAGCAGCTGGGTTGGAGGGAGTCTTGGGTCGGAGCCTGGCGGTCAGGGAGGCTGAGAGACATGAGCAAGCTGAGCAAGTGCAGCTTGGTAGCCTGGTAGCGGGCCGCAGCGAGTCCGGCCGCGTGCCATGGCTGGGCCACCAAAAGCGCCTGCGCGACCACCCGGTGGAAGGCCGCTTGAGGGGGCCTCTGCCACAGAGTGCCAGCCGTCGCGCCCCGCCGGGCCTCCTTTCCGCAACCACGTCCCGCATCCGTACGCCCTGCAGGAGCGGGAAGGGCGCTGATCCCAGCGCGAACGGCGCAGGCCCTGAGGATCCACCGCAGGAGGCCGGAGACGCCAGCCAGCGTCAGAGCACTCCGCATAGATCTCCTTACCTGTCACTAGCTGCTCGTGGGATACCTGGGCGGCTCTCTACAGGATCGCAGGGAGAAGCAGGACGCGTTCTTCGACAGCTTGCCACAGGAGCTAAGTAGCGGGGTGTTGACGGGAGCCGTGCTGCGCTGCTGCTCCGCGCTGCTGCTCCCCCCTGCTTTTCAGCAGCGCAGAGGATCACCTCACCAACCCGGAGTTGGACCTGCGTGACTTGTTGGTGGAGGCTTTGAAGGTCCAGCCGCACAGCCCTGCAGTCCGTGCACTTCCAACTCTAACTTTGCCATTTGCCAGGGCAAGGAGATCGCGCCCTTGCTGCAGAGATTGCTCGGAACTCAGAGGCTCAGGTTCCAGGATTCCAGAGTCTGCTAAGGCGAAGCTTTCTCCCATCGCCTCGGATCGGGAGTTTTGCCGGCGGCCAAGCTGCGCTGCCACTCGCCACTCGCCACGCTCTTTTTCGCACGCTTCCCTTTGCTGGTGCGGAGGCCGGAGAAAGGCGATGCTCGAATGGCCGCGTGGGATCCGACTCACTGCTTGGATCGAGAATCGCATCGGAGCAGAGGCCAAGACACTGACTCGGTGACTTGCTTGCAGTGACTTGCGGTGAGCAGGTGGAAGTGGTGCATGGCGCCTTCGGATCGGAGGTGGGGTAGACGCCCAGAACAGTAGCTCCTAAAGCGGCCCGTCTTGCGACTGCGTAGCTTTCAGGTGGGAGTGCGCTTACTCGACCACGCCCACGGGGCCGTGGGCATGGAGGAAGATTCAGAAGCCTTCCTGTCAAGCCTACCGCCGGACGACTTCACGCAAGAAGAGAACACGTTGCGAG
This sequence comes from Symbiodinium sp. clade A Y106, assembly GCA_003297005.1. NCBI lineage: Eukaryota > Dinophyceae > Suessiales > Symbiodiniaceae > Symbiodinium > Symbiodinium sp. clade A. The sequence continues at coordinate 54,716 of BGNK01003306.1, read as the reverse complement.
AAAAGCTGTTCGAAGCCTGGCGAGACTTGACATCCAGCGACCAGCGCAGCTCAGCGGTGCAGCAGTAGCACTACACTGGCAGAGACTTCTCAGCGGTTTTGGGTTTGTTTTGCTTGCTTTGCGCTCAGGCGAGGTGAGCTTGCTGTACTTGGCCGAGCATCCCAAGGCCGCCCGGGGGCCGCCTTTGACTGCGCGAAGAGACAGTGCTGCGCTGCTGCCCTGCTCTGTTGCTGTGCTGCTGCGCTGTGCTGAGGTGAAGAGGGCTCTGGGCTTTCTGCCGGCGAAGATGCTGCGGACTTGGATCGAGGCGCGCCTGGGCGCGGAGATGCAGCTCACGGAGAACGACGACAAGGAGCTCTGCTGCGAGTTCCTCAACGCCCCTCGGCCGAAGCAAAGCCGAAGCCGCCGCATCCCCGCGAGCCCCGGGCCCTGCCGGAGGCCGAGGTCGGAGAGGCCCAGCGGCTCGCCGGAGCGAGAAGAGAAGAGAGAAAGCGGAGAGCGCGGTTTCGAGCGGCTCAGCGGCGCTCCGAAGAGTGTAATTGACTGTTGCCGGGCGGGTGCGCGGCGGGTGGGGTTTTGATTTGCTGTTTCTTCCTGGCTACCTGCCTGATTGCCTGGATTCTACATTTTTCCACTGGTCACACCAACTTCCGGTTCTGACTCAGGACAACACCACTGCAGGTGTCCTGCAGAAGCACAGCCAGGAACAGGAAAAGCATGACTACGTTGCCCAGTGTGGCTTTCGGTCCAACTCAATGGTGTTTGTTGTTGTAGGTTTGTTGTGGTTTGTTTGCTTTGGTTTCAGAGCCCACCTGTGGCCATCAGACCGGTGCACAGCAGCGGATGCCCGCATCCGCATGCCAGGAAAGAGAAAGAGAGAGAATGGCATTCGGTGAAGGGGTCGGTTATGCCTGTCGGTCGCATCATAGCCATGCTAGTCGTGTTGTCGGCATGTTTGTGGTATCTTACCGTACCAGCTGGGGGTGCATATACATGTGGAAGTATGTGTAACTGCTTAAGATAATATACGCAGCCGATCCCTTCTGCTTTTGAGCACGCCGCAGGTTCAAAGAGACAGCACTTCCGAACTATCACACGCGAACTTGTTGCTGTCGAGAAATGCGGCTGAACGGGGGTCCATGTTTATTTCCTCTAATTTCGTTGATAAACTTGTTTGCATGTAAAATTGTAGTTCATTCAAACATATTTGTCGTGTCTTATGCCAATTCAGATTCTGAGAAGTGCAAGCCTCTCTATTGTTCTAGTTGGAGCAGTCGGCACTATTCCGCCACTTATACACACAAATCACTTTAATTAGGCTGATCAATCGGTCAGGTTGAGTATATGTTGTAGCGTAGCACAAGTGTTTGCAGTCGATTTTCGGGCATGGTCACTTGTTATTCTTTGGCGTTGCGAGAAGTTTGCAGTTCCGAATGACAGACCAAAACTTCTGGTGCGCACTTTTCAGCGGTTGCAAACTTTCTTCTGCTGTTTTGACGACGACCGTGCCCAACCGTGGGGCAAGATGTTAGTGAGCACATTGGTGGCCTGGTCTCCTCATGGTGAGGGTAGTAGCAGCAACACCAATGCCAAAATGTGATAATTGGATGCATGAAGACAGTAAAAAACGACATTTGCCTCGAAGACCTCACGGAGGCCGCCCTGTGCTGTGGTTGCAGCTCCAGTTCTTGCTTTGTCAGCAGCCCACGGATGCACTCGACATTTGGTTTTCCCTGCAAACTGTCGTTTTCTCCTCACCGGTACTTATAGATCCTATGACCAGAAGAATCCGAGACATGAGCAACAACTTTGAGCATTTTTTTGCACGTGGTGTTGGAGTGTGAATGCGTTACGTAGCTTGGCAGAAAGCGGTTTAGACCGCGACATGCGGTTCAATATCAGCAACACTCTTTGCGAGCACATCGGCCTTGTGAGTACCGCCGCTGTCCCTTGCGATCTGGCGGCAGCCCTGCTTGAGCTTCCAGCTGAGGCAAAGCAGGTAGGCTTGCAGCGGCAAATCGTATGGCTCGACGGCCTGTTGAGGTCCACTGGCAACGAGCAGGTGGCCGGATCTCACTTGCAGCCGAGCGATAAGGGCTTTCAACGTGCTTGGGATAATGAGATGGGGTGCAGGGTAACTTACAAGCCAGTCGTTTTGTTGCAATGCGTCGCTCTCCCCTTCAATTTGCAGAGCTCTGAAGCAGCACCTGAAGTCATCAATGCATCCTTGCAGCGCCTCCCAGACTTTGAAAAGAATCCTTGAAGAGCTTGCTGGCTTCAGCCCACACTCCAAGCCCAAGTACAATGACACGCGCTATTCGGTCGATGTTGGTTTTATGGTGTTTCTGCGAAGGCTGCAGTGCCCGAAGCTCTTTTACCATGCTCACCAGGCAAAGCTGAAGAAACGGCACGCTTGCACGCTCTTTGTCAGCAAAACAAAGAGCGAGCTGCTGCCGTAAAAAAAAAGAGCGGGAGGAAAAAGACCAAGGTGAGAGGCATTGCCGACCAAATGAGAGGCCTGGCTTCTGTGGCAGATGGATTCGACCAATGCAGGAGTACAAGAACATCGAAGAGTACCGGGCCGGGAAGCACGATTTCAAGAAGCCGTTTATCATCACAGATGTCGCAACCCTGAAGGAGGAGGAGTCGAAAACGGGCCGCGAAGGTCAACTTTGCCTTGTTCAAAGCAGAGATTGGGCATAATACAGATCATCGTGCATCCCTCAAGCTTGGACTCACACCCTAGATGAAACCGCATGATATGCTGGCTCCTTCGCTGCAGACGAACTAAACATGGAGAAACTTGACACACTATGCTGCTGAAATATGACATCGACTCATCATCTTCCTGACATGCTGGTAGTGTTCCGCGGGCCCTTCGAACCCATTCGCGGGAGGATGCTTCTTGGATTTAAGGGGTGTGCCGAGAAGCTCCACCGTTCAGAGGTCCGCTTGATTCTCAGCGTGTGTCGCCTTGGGACGGTTTTAAACTTGAACTTTTGTCTTGGCCCAGGCGAATGTCGCCAAGTCGGCCTGTGCGCAGCAGGAAGGCTATTCTCATTGCGCGGCTCCTGCTACCGATGATGTGCGGGAGCGGCTCATGGAACTTGCGCCGCCCTCCACCGTGAAGCTGACCAAGTGCCCTGAGATTCAGGATGTATCCATGCGGGGCTGCACAGCTGACATGGCCCGCACCTCTTACGAGTTGCTTGGCTTGGGGGCTCTGAAGTTTGCATCTCGCGGCACACGTGAGCTGACCTGCGTCAGCTTCGATAATGTACTGAGCATTATCGAGAAGATTTGTGCCCAAGCGGATGAGCCTAGCCAAGTCCGAAGGCTGGTTTGCCTATCATGCGCACGATGTCGACCTTCCTGCACGACCGAGCTCGAAGCTTTTCGGATCATGTGTCGCCCCAACTCCATGTGATATATTCCTTCTGGCTTCATGTTCTCGGAGCGCACCCTCAACGACCAGATCACCTACGTATGCAGGCGTCATGTGAGGTTGCCGGGATTCTTGAAAAGTTCATCGGGGACGGTTGCTGGGGCAAGCAGTCCTTGGTCGTGCTTGACAAGGCTTCCATAGAAACGGAGGCAGCCAAAGCTGGTGCTCAGTGCACGCCCACACGCTGCCATGGATGTGGACGAGGAAGGCAACGGCAAGGAAGCTGCGGAGGATGCGGGTGCGGACCAAACTCAAGCTGCTGCTGAGCTCCGCAGTGCACCGTTACTGCGACGGTAGTGGGAGTCTGTTTCGCAGTGCTTGCACTTGGGCAGTTGGACACTCATGCTTGAAAAATATGCAAAGTTACATAGCTGGCTCAAACTTTTAGCACACTCAGTGCAATAGTTGCGTTGTGTTCGCACAGGGTCAAAGGGGCGGGGGCCCGGGTTCCATTTCTGTGGGAAGCCGAAGTTCATTTTCAGTGCAGCTGTGTGGCTTCGTTCCCGTTTAATGCCACACACATGTCGTCCATAGGGGCACACTGCATCGTTGCAAAATCGCAAGGCGGCGGCGTAGGGCTTATGAGGCTCATGGTGCACCGGCTCACTCCGAGAGAATGAGCCTCTGGAGCAGCTTCTAGAGCACCGAGAACATTCGAAAGCCGGTGCGCAACGTTGTCACTGATGCGCATGGATGTTGAGCGTCATGAGCTTGTGATTTCTGGGTTCTTTACATGCTTTCATCCGACATCTGTCATTCTGGTGACAGCCTGCCCTGCTGACAGAGTTGCATGGGCTCTTCATCATGAGTGTTGAATATGTGGTTACGCAGCTACACGCATGCTTTCCCCCCGGCCGGAACCCTTAACCCTGATCACAAAGATTTTCCTTGGTTTGATTGGCCAGTGTTTTTTGCACGTGCAAGTTTGTCTGGTCGAGACATGCCAAGTGCAATGATCAAATCAACCAGTCGTACACTCGTATGGATTCCCGCCAGTCGCGACTCACATGACTCACATGTGGCTGCTAAAGCAGTTCAAGCAGTGAAGATTCCAAACACCCATGCATGCATTTCGAAGCGTTATGGCCGCCTTGGTACACTGTCCGAGTTGACCGCCCCGCCGCCAACCTGCCAATTTGTTTCACATGATTTGTTAAACTCTCCGAGTTGACTGCTGCCAGCGCGCAAGATCGCCGATTTCCCGGCCGCTTTCGTCCTGCGCGACATGTGGCATGGAAATGACGTGGTTTGGAGATGTCTTGATCAGCGTATGTTGTCGAGTTTTATGCGCGGTGAACGTATGTCGTTAGTTATATTGGTTCCAGGGCCATTTGGCTAGCCTCTACGGCGAAATTAACAAAAAGAGAGCGGAAAGCTTTCGATCATGCGCCGAAGCGGCGCTCGGATCTCCAACTCTCACCTTCTTCTTGGTTTCCTCTTGGCTGGCAACCCTTTTCAGTTTGGCTGCCGAAATTCTCTTTCGTACATGCTCGGACTTTTCCAGCTCGCCGACAAGGCGAGATCTGCAAAACCCAAGTCGAGCCTTCGCTCCTTCGGTTGGGTCTTGCAGAAGTGCCACCTCGCCCAGCCCCCTTGCTTTCTTTTCCTTCCTCCTTCTTGCGTTTGTTTCTCGCCGGCGCTCGCTCTTGTGCTTGGCCGCCTTCGTCTTTGCTGAGCGCGAGCCACATGCACCCAGCTTCCAACGTCTTCGCTCAGCGCATACATGCACTTCTCTGCGCTCCTTGCCGTAACGCCCGGAACAGCTCCGTCCGAAGAAGCTTGACACTACGCTGTCCAAAAAAGGGTGGGCTTTCGGATGTTCACGCCCTTGCCCCGTCCATCGTGGACAGCTAAACCCCAGGGGCTGACCTCCTGCCACCCTCGATGGAATCCTTGTTCTTGTTCTTGGGCGCGTCCTTCTGCTTGTGGCTGTGTTTGACAGCACCTAGGGATAGGGCTGGTCATGCTGTCAACCCTAAACCCTGAAACCCATTCCATAAGTCCTGAATAACCACATTGACATAATTCTAGTAGGCTCTGAACCTAAAACCCTGAACTCAAGGTGCAAAAACTACCCAAAACAGTGCTTTACCATAACCTAACAACCTAAAGCTTCCGGGTTTCTGGGTGGAAAAAAACTTTCGGGTTTCTGTGTTTTTGTTGATTTTTGTCGCAGTTTCAGGTTTTTGCTCAGCTCAAGAATTCTCCTTTTTGTAGGTAACAAGCCAGAATCTGGAGTTTAGGTTACATCGACATCCAGGCCGGCATATACAAGTCTGTGCAAGAGGTTACCCAAGTCCTGAATTTAGGTTCTCACGGCCCTGGTTTGTTAGTAAAATACAAATTCAGCCCGCTTGTTGCCACGGAAGTTGCGCTCGACACCAGGCGCCCGGGGCGCCGGTAGATGCGCGTGCAGAGGAGAGTCCACCATGTTGCAGACGGCGGATATCGCAGTGCCGATTGATCCACGTAATTCGCAGGACGAAAGACTAAAGCAATTCTTTCAAGGGCCTTTGCGTCCAGAAGAGAAAGACTTGGAGCGGGCTTGCGTTGATGCTATCATCAAAAGCACGCTGTCTGCGAGCACATCCTTCACATCGTCCGGCTGCAGCACCCCTATGAACCTTTCGAGCGTCCTGAATGCAGACAAGGCCAGCTTTGCCTCAAAAATTGCCTTGCAAAGCCATGGCTTGGCCTGCAAAAAACCGCCCCTGAGGTTTTCAAGGAAGCATGGCGCAGGTGTAAATCCAAGTGGTCCGCTTTGGAGCCGCCTGAGGGGCCTCTGGAGGTGGGTCAAATCGTAAGCATGGGTTACAGACTCACATCTCTCACTTTGCTTGGAAGGTTACGCTGACACGCTGGGTGGAGATGCGGGTGACGGACGTCATCGTTTCCAGAGAGCCAACAGTTTCGCTGAGAAACAGTGCTGTGGCCCGCCTGGGTCTTAAGCGGCAGCTGCAAAAGCGGCCCAACAGCCCTGGACGTGGAGAGACACGCGGAGCATCACTGAAGAGGCTTCGGGCTTCCGTGCCGGCGCCGTCCCAACCGCCCAGTTCTCGCTTGGCTCCGGCCCGCCCCGTTCTGCCCACGCTCCCGTCAGCGTCAGCACCCCTTATAAGGCCCAGGCCCTCCACCAGGGAGCCCTACGAGGATCTTGTCAGGCAAGCACGCCGGCGCCCACGCTTTCGTGCTACGAGTAGGGCCATCGGCAAGGAGCCGCCAAGGGGCAGAGGCTCCGGACGATGACTGAAGCCGCTGCCGGCGCACGCCAAAAAGAAGCTTGCTGAGCTTGCCTTGCTGCAAGGTTGAGGCTCGTGAGGCTGGTGATGCTGTGCTCCCTGCAAGGCCTCCCGACCAAAGGAACTTGCCAACGGTGCCTTGGGAGACGGAAGCTTTGCAAGTATTTGCCCGAGCACAAGACTGCAGGTTGCGTCAGGGCGAACGCGTGCCGTGAGATTTTCCACAACCCCAGTGAGGCCATCATTGTGGGTCCGAGATTGCGGATGAGACAGAGAGAGTCTCAGGTCCGAGCCGCCATTGTGACTTGCGGCGGGCTTTGCCGGAAGCTGAGCAGCGGAGGGGGAGCGATGAGCAGCTGCCATCAGCTGCCTCTGCTCTCTGCTCGGCTCCAGGCCCAGGGCTGAACTCCATCATCCGCGAGATCACCAACTGTTTGTGGCCCCTCCGCTCGGACTCGGCCGCTCTGCTCCGCTCTCCCTCCAGTCTCGCCGCACCGCCGCCGCCTCGCCGCCTCGCCAAGGCACCAGTATGGCGACCCACACCCAGCCTTTGCTTTGCCCTCTGTCGCTTTGCCTCCCATGTGCGACTTGAGGTGAAGACCATTCTCGGCATGCAAGCCGGATACAACGGGCCGCGGAGCTCAGAGTAAACAGTTTGCTCTGCATGGCCCCACATCTACGCTCGCGCGCAGTTGCATATAGCGGCGGAGTGAGGTGCAGTTCGCCGGACGACTTCCCACCCATCCAGTCCTCACACTCAGCCGGTTGACCCCAAATACTGATGTCCTGGACTGTTGCCTCGCAAGGCTCACTGTCGACAATGTGCGAGACATCCACATGAAAGGAGGCAGCATCCTGAAGGCGCGCTCGCTAGTTGAGCAGCCAATGTGCTCTCCATCCCTTGGGCTGCTTGTTCATGAGGGGCGGGAGAGGAAGGCAGGCACAAAATGCATGTGCAGTGGAGGTCCGGAGGTGCTACGGTACGGGACAGCGGAAATGCTCCAATCAAGCCCAAGCGCTTTGTCGCTTTCTCGTAGGAGACAGACCCAAAAGTATTTTTCAGGCCCTGAAGACAGACTTTGGGCCGGGATCAAGCAGAAATGCAAGCAGACGTGTAGTGCAGTGACATGACACAAAAGCAGGGCATAGTGGCATAGTGGCGGGCCGAGGCGGGGCGGGGCGGAATGGATGATCCGGACAAGATCTTGGATCAGAGCGAGCCTCAGCATGTGCTGGCCAAGTGATCAGAAACTCTCCCAGCTTCAGGCTGCAGAAGATGGGCATCAACATGCTGCAGTCCAAGCCAATGGAGACACGCGCGCGGTTGCGGCCCGGGGCTGTCCTTGAGGCTCTTCACCGTCGGCGGCGATGGTACTCAGGACCTGTTTTGTCAAAGTAAACTCGTTGGCTCCTTGGGGGGCGCCACTGGGGGGCGCCTTGGGGGCCGCAGGCTGCAGCGAACTTGCTGTACCAAGCGGCGCGGAAGAGGGACATGTCTGCAGCCGAGCAGCGGCGCAGCGATGCGCAGCGGCTTGCAGCCGCCGGCCGCCGTTCCGCGGTTCGGCCGAGTCTCCGAGGCCTTTGTCCATCGTCGGGGTGCCCAAGTCCATCGATAATGACATCGTCTTCTTCGACAAGACCTTCGGCCACGGACAAAGTGTGACGAAGCGGACGCAGCCGTCCTCCCCATTTTTGGCCAAGGTTTCGACTCGGCAGTCGCTGCGGCCTCCGAGGTGATCCGTGGCCTCTGCCTGGCTTTCAACGTTGGCTCTGGCAGTCGTCACACTGGCCCCCTGCCGCCTTGCCTTCCTGGCAGGAAACGGTTGGGTAGAGGCGACGAGCTCGCAGCTGAGGGTTTTGCACAGAAGGCCAAGGCGACGCCCGCGGCGTGGTTGCGCTGACGACGGTCCCTGAGGTTGTGCGAAGGGCGTAGGCATCATCAAGTTGATGGGACTGCTGTAGCACTGTAGCGTGATGCCGTGATGCGGAGACTCTGCGCCCCGTAGAGCAGAGTCGCAGCATCGCAGAGTGAGAGGACGTGATGCTGGTTTTGTTGCCATGCATGCGGCGCTGGCCTCCACCATCGTGGACTTGGTGATGATTCCGGAGGCCAGGCGGCCACGGAGAGACACGAGAGACGAGAGAGAGCCGCGGCCCGCCGGCTCGTTGGCAGGTGGACGTCGAGCATCGCTCCCAGTTCCGGAAGCGACCTCCCCGGCCATGCCCGGCCCTGTCCGTGGCTCCGTTTCCCAGGATGGAGGAGATCATGAAGCACGTGGACACAACCTTGGCACGCAAGGACTGCAGGGCACAGCACGGATGCTGTAGGCTGTAGATCCAGCTTTGCGAAGGCGTGCACGAAGTAAGGAGCAAGGCGAGCAGGGAGCCTCCGTGTCTAGGACTTCATGGTCGTCGCAGTGGCGGAGGGTGCTGGGCAAACGTTCGTTTCGACGGGGAAGAAGGATTCGCCCGCTGCCAAGCTGGTTTCCTGAGAGTTTTAAGCGACTGCTTTGATTTTCGTCGCTGGGCGACGGCTGAGGACAGGTCACACAGTGTATGGCGACATCGGTACCTACCTTAAGGCCTTAAGCTTTAAGCTGTGGAGTTCGGAGTTCCTTTCCCAAAGCGAATCTGGGAAAGAGAGACTTAGAGGACCAGATCAACGCGCACCTGAAGAAGAGTGGCGGTCGCACGCTGAGAGAACGGGGAACGCCCTGAAGCCCAAAAAGCCAGGCGAGGACGCTCCATACGCTCCTGCTCACCCCCAAGGACGGTCCTTCTACATCGACCCCTCCTACATCATCCGCTCCGCCGCTCCGCAAACTAGCAGTGCAGCAGAGAGAGAGTCTGCTGTACATCGTAATGTCAGTAATTAGTGAAACATCGATGTAAAACAAAACATATCTCGATGACCCAAGGGCTCAAGGCCCCCATGGCTCCCACTCGAGTCCTCGAGAGCTCAGGTGACCATCCGACCAAACGACCACATCTACTGCTCCAGGCAATTGGAAAAGAAGAGAGAAAGAGAGCTCAACTAACTCGTGCCCTACTGTATGCCTGCGGAAGAAGAGTCTAAGAGCTTGAGCTTGAGGAAGAGAGCTTGTTGTGAAGTCTTCCTCAAGGCTTGCCCGTGACGCCGTCCACACGGCGATGAGAGGCTACACTGGCGTTTGTGTGGGGCCGGTGACCGAAATCGCGGCAGCAGCCGAAACCGCGAGAGCGGGGGTCGGGGGTGGGAGACTGAGGCCGATCCACAACATCATCGCCGGAGCCTCGGAAGCCGCATGAAGCCGCCCACGCCTTTCATACCTTTCATGCCCTGGGGTCTTCGCCGAGGTGGTGATGCCCTCCAACCTCATCGCCAGCCGTGCCTGTCCCAGCGTCAGCGTGGCCCAGCGCCAGGGCAGCCAGGCCTGGGAGCTGAGGCAAAAAGCGCATAAGCGTTCACAGCAGCTCTTGGCAATCCTGTGTGCAGTCGTGGCCTCAGACTGCATGGCGCCGAGGCCATGAAGGTGGGGGATGAACGCCCAGGTCCTGCAACATGCCCAAATCTTTGGCCGGCCTCAACAAGTGAGCTCGCAGCCCCAGGGCGAAGGGCGGGAACCTGTACCCCTAGGATGCTGTGTCGGAACAGCAAAAGCCCGAGCAGTGTAGCAGCGTAGCATGGGGCGAACGCATGGTAGCCTAGGGCCTATGGTCACTTGCGCAAGCCATCTCGGAGCGGCTTTGGCCTTGAGCGAGTGCAATCGCCAGGATGAACCAGGTTCCTCTGATTTTTTGATATTCTTTGATCATGTCTACCGGTCTAGCGTCAGCCCCCCCCCCTGCTAGCACGTGGGAGCCAAGCCTGAAGAGGATTAGTGATCCTTCATCCGGCTTGCGCCATGAGCGGCAGGATGCAGAGCTTGTTGCACCGACGCGCGATGCCGGTGCGATGGCTCATGTTTGTGAGTCTCGGGTGGCTTTCTGCTCAGAAAGCCTGGGTTGGGGTAAAGGGCCCCCTCCCAGGGCCATCGGCATCCTCATCGCCTCGACGAGCGGCTTTCCGAGGAAGGATCCAAGCACGCAGCTGGAGAGTTGGCCCTCTTGGTCCAGTTGAAAGCGCCGCAGCATTCCGGATTTATTATCTGCCTTTTGTGGAGCCTCTCGACATCGATGGAAACCTCCTGGACCAGCTCTTTGGAGGTTGGTTTGGGCCTGTGGCTCCTCTTTTGCTGGGTGTGCTTGTGTTCTGGATCCAAAGCCAGATCAACGCAATTCGCCGGGAGCAGGAAGGAAAAGTCTTAAGCACGGCCGCCAAAGCTGTTGGCTCTGCAGCACAAGGCGCTGCCAGCAGTGCGGCGACCAGCCTCTCTGAGAGGCTCCTGTCCTTACGCAAGGAGCAGTGGCTTAAGCTGCTCATCTGCTTGGCCATCGACCTTGCCGGTGATGCGACCTTCTTGCTCCCAGGCCGCTAAGCGTAACCCTGCCATGCCCAGCTGCCCTGCCCTCGCTGCGCAGGTTTGGGGGAGTTCGGAGATGTGGCTTACGCGCCTCTGGAAGCCTTTGCCCTGCGCTTCCTGTTCGGTGGCACTGGGCTTTCTGTCCTCGGCTTCTTCGAGGAAGCTCTGCCCTTCACTGATGCTTTGCCCACCGCCACAACCGGTTGGGTTCTACAAACGCTTTTCAGCGACTCTCCCGTCGCCAAGCTCTTGGGAGTCCAGCCATTGCCGCCAGGTGAGCAGGAGAAGAAGACGTGAACGAAGAGGCCCGCGCATGTCGGAGGTGGCGACCTCTGAGATCAAAAGAGAGAGCCACGCGGCGGAGGAGTGTGACAGTGTGGGGGTGGGGGTGTAGCTACTCTCTCTATCGCTCTCTCTCTCTCTCTCTTGGCCCATGCCTGCACCCTTGGCTCACAGTGCCGTCGACACACCTAGCGAACCGGTACACTGCCAATGGCTTAGTTGTCCTCCGAGCTGGTCGAAGAGGCCACAGCAGGAGTCACATTGAGGCGCACGAAGACCCCCTCGTGCGCCCGGAGCTCGTGCAACAGAAAGAGAGAGAGGGCTGAGAGAATTTGGGCTGGAGGAGTAATAAACGCCGCTTCCGTTCTCGAGGAGACTCCACGAATCCATGGCAAAACAGCGATTTCTGGCTCGAGGCTCAGCCGCAGACAGGTCGCCCAGCTCTTTTACCCACTGCATCTTCGCATGACATATGTTGAAACATGAAAGAGGGTGTTTCTGCATATCGAGTCTAAATGCTGATCTCTATCTCTATCACTGTGGACTTTTACATGTCTGCTTTGTGTGTCTGTCGAAGTCTTTTATCGTTATGTGCATATACATCTACATACGTTATACCATGGACGTGAGTGGCACTCCCACCTCCACAATGTGCGTGTGGAGCTGCGGCAACGCAAGCCGCGGCGGCTCTGGCAACAGTGTCGCAGCAGAACCTGCAATCCGGAAAGAGCGAAATCCGTTCAGACTCAAAGCCGCTTTTAACGGCATTTCAAGAGAGATTCCCGCGGCGCTCCGCGGGAAATGTCGACGTAAAGAACCCCACCTGGTCTTGAACGTTGGCATAACAGTCAATGCCTTTCAGAAAAGCCCAGGCCCAGGAGCGCAGAACATGGAACATCATGTTCTCTTACAGAGGCTGCCGTTGCTGGCAGGAACCGTCTGGTAGCTGAGGGGGGTTGGGATTCCAGGTTGTTTCGGAACTATTCAGGGTCTCCAGGGTTGATATCGCGGTCCCTTCTCTCCTTTGTCCGGCGCTCCCGGACTTGAGAGACTCTGCGGCCTGGAATTTCCTCCTGTCGTGGACTTTTCTGGACTTGCTGTTCTGGCTTCGGCCTGGTTGGGTTCGGCTGGTGCGTGTGCATGCTCGGGCGGCTACTCGAAGGACCAATCTGCACCGCCTGCTTGAATGAGCTTTGGCGGTCTTGTGCTGGAGATGGACTTATCCGGACTTTAGGGCGGAGGTCCGTGCCCTTTCCTTGCGGACCCAAGCTCTCCAGGGTCGCATCGCCCTCCTCGAAGAGTTTGGGACAGGGAGTGCGAAGTTCCCCGGGCCAAGAGGCCCACCCGCATTGTATGGGCTTCTTTGGGGGAGCGGTGATACACGATCCTGAGCTCTCTCTCTCTCTCCCCCTCCGTTTCTTTCAGCTCTGTCAGCTATAAGTGTAAGGTATTCGTGTTGGAATATTCGACTCGCCTGTTAATGCCGCTGCGGCCAAATGTGCTGCGGCCTTGAGCTGAGGTGCTCCGCTGTTTGGAGGAAGTCCTGGTCAATGTATCACAAGCTTTGCACGCCTCACCCCAAACCTCGCCTGCTTGTCAAGTGCGAGTGCTAAAAAAAGGTATTCAGTATTCAGCCTCGCGGTGAGAGGCCTAAGGCACCTTCACTTGATCATTGACCGGATCCCACAAGACTTAGTTGGGGCTGGGAGCAACGGAGGCAGCAAGGGAGGAGGACGAAGGGCCAGGCGGAGAGAAGTGAGCAGATGCGAGCAGAGCAAGCGAGGCCAGAGGAAAGGAGGCCGCTGCAGCGGCCACGACCTCAGCCCCGGCGAAGGATAAAGGTGACACAGAGTGAAAAGGGGCAACCTTCTACCACAACCCTGGCGACAAAGGAGAGAAGCGCCCGAAGGTGATATTGAACGGATCCCTTTCATCGGAGGAGTGCCTCAATCGAGACCACCACGGCGCCGTGACGGAAAACCGTTGTACTCAAAGGACGATCGCGCTAATGGCTGGCTGCTCACAATTCAGCTGTTTGTATGTCCTGGCTGACACATGCATGGGCGCAGGCAAAATGCTGCTGCTGACTCCCAATCGCCGCTGCGCATGGAGAGTGACAGGTGTTTCATTACAGGCACAGTACAGCTGTGGAGGGTAGTTAGTTTGGGCGGGTAGTTTGGGCTGGCCTTCTTTGCAGGTACAAACTGATCAGGCCCGGCTTCCCTCAGAGAGCCGTACTCCGGTCCTATGCGAGGCTGAACGCAAATCGGCAGAAAGCTTGATGAGTTAGCACATGAGAAGTGTACCAGAAAGCACGTGAACTTGGGAAGTGACCCCCCTTAGCCCATCAACAAGGGCAGTTCACACGAGCGTTGTATGTTTCAGAGCCGGTGGGGCACATCCAGGTCCGGATTTCAGACCCAGGGCGAGAATAAATTCAACACGGAAGGAGTAGGAGGCACTTCAGGAGGCTCAGGTGTGCCCCCTCAAAGGCCGGGGCGGTCCGACAGCACTTTTTGCCATTGCCAACTGGATCTAGCAACAGGAGCACACAGGCGCCACTACCAATCTAAGACAAAGGAAACTAGCACTCGCACGCGGACCGGTCTCGTACAAGTAAGCCTTTTCCGCGGCTGGAAACAAAAGTAACTCCGGTGGCTTTCGCCTGACAGCGGAGGGGGAAGGCACTTTGTGCTTCACACTGACACTAAGAGCGCTAATGCCGCTTAATCCTCAGCCATTTTGGCTCAAGGAACTCTAACACAAAGCCGAAAACAGTAGGATCCTGAACGTTGGGTACCCTGAACAAGTCTACACTAAGTCAATCCTTACTGCAACCCCATAAAACAAAAGGTTAAGGGTGACAGCCGAAACCCTACCCAAACACTAAAACCTAAACCCTGAAACATGAAAGACCCCAAAAACCCTCAACTTTTCGGGATCCCCTGAAGCTGTGTGCTGTCCTCCCCTCTCGCTTTCTCGCTCTCTGAGTCCATCACCGTCATGTCCGAGGCAACCACACTGTTGCTGCGTGACCGAGGCACAGGCTCTCTTGCAGGGAATGATGATGATGAGGTGGCTTCTTCTGAAACCGGGGGGGAAATGGCAATGGAGGCCGTCCCGGGGCCCGGGGCTGGCATGGAGCCCTACAAGGACCACTCTGCGGAAGCGGGGCAGGCGGGGAATCCTCTGGACACTGAGGCACGAGAGCTTAGTCATGACAGGGGTAGAGGTAGAACTGGAGATAGGAGAACTGCCCCCACAAGAGCCTCCCCCTCCAGCCCCTCCCCGCCCTAGTGGATGCAGCGGTGGCAGCAGGCTCTCATGGCAGCAATGCGGTTGGCAGCCTAGATAGTGTAAGGCAGCCAGTCCTGAAAAGAAGCAGAAAACCTCGAAGATGCCGGTGTTTGGCGACCCCCTCGCTCCCAGGCCGGAATCCCTCGGTGTTCCATGGTCCTACCGCCCCACCTCCAGGGATTGAACCTCAGAGAGGCACTGCACTGCCCGCAACGGGCAGAACGGCGGCACCGGCAGCTCCGGAAGTCTATCACATGGACGCTCAGCCAGCGTGGCTTCCCGATCTTCAGAGGGACATTCGGATCATTGCAGACACCCAGAAGCTTATGGCACAGCAAATGCAGACATCCGGTGCGGAGTTAGCTATGATTCAGGATGGGATCCGCAACTTGAGTGTAGGGCAAGAAACGTTGACACGGAGGGCAGATGAACAGGAAGCAGCCCTGCAACAAATGCGAAGGGAATTCCAGACACTAGAAAAAGAACTCAATGAGTTAAAGAGTGCTCCGGTTTCCAGGAACGTCAGCCCGGCGCAGACACCCAGATCTGGCTATGGACGGTCGGACAGCCCTCGCTTCGCAGGACAGCGAGACATTGACGAGTTCCAGATAGTGGTCGGAGGCTGGGCAGAGGCGAAGAGAGAAAGATGTGAATCTCATGTTCTCCCAGCTGCGTGCAGGTGCCCTTCTCAAGGGTGTGTATGTGCCATACGTGCGCAATAGCTTCTGCCGGGTAGAGCTGGTCTATGCAGACCAGGACATCTGGGCGAAGCGCGAGCTACAAACTACGGTCCTTAAGCATCTCCAAGGATTGAATTTTGTGTCTATCATTGCGGGGCAAGAACCGGTGAGGTTTTGGTACGCACGGAACAGGACACCTCAAGAAAGAGCCAAGATTAGGGCCATCTTGTCGGTGCAAGCCCTGTGTGTTAGGTACCTAGGAGAAGCTCTGCTCTAGCAAATCGGGATTGGCGCGGAAAAATCTGGGCCAATGGGCAGCAGATCCTCCATCATTTGGACTATACACAAAGGGCACATCAAACTCTGATGCTTACAGACGCTAAAAGCAATGAAACCGGCTGGTTTCTAGATGTCGCTAAAGTAGCCTCAGTGCTTGGTGTGTCAGAGGAAGCTGTGTTGCAACATTTCGACGCTGCCTAGGGAACAGGAGGGAGAGCGAGCATAGATGGAACCTGCAGCGGAGCAGTAGGTGACACCTACCCACAGCCTCCACAGGATCGCAGTGGCCCTGAAACAGGATAAGGCGAGCAGGTTACCATTCAGCGCATGACGTGGAATTTACATGGCAAGGGGATTGAAAACATGTCTGCTTTGCTACCTGGACTGGAGAGCCCCCCTGATGTCATGTTTCTGCAGGAACTTGGCGATGTCAGAGGGGTGGCCTTAGGCACACACAGAGAAGACTTCGCGGTGGTTGCAGGACGTGAATTCGTAGTGTATGTTGCAAACCCTGAATTAAGCCACAGATGCTCGGCGATCTTGATTGCATGCGAGTTCGAATTTAAGTTGCATGTCTTGCAAGTGCATGGTATAGGCCTTAGTGTCAGAGGTGAGATGTTGGGGCGTCAATTCTTGCTGGCGGGCTTGCACTTCCCTCATGCACACCGCCCGGATGCATGCGAGGTTTGGAGAAGTTCCCTGTCTGGTCTCCAGGAGACGTCGGATGGCTGTGGGGACAACACATCGGTTCTAGTTGGACATGAACTTAACCAGGATGTGCATGCCGAGGTGGATTCGTTTGAGGGTATGTTGCATTATAGACAGATGCTTGCACGCACGGGCCTTGAAGTCAGTCCTCCGCAGGGGCACCTGGGTTGCGAGGGGATCGGAGTCGAGTATTGATTTCTTCCTGTTCAGGCTGCCGTCGTCTGAAGTGTCCTTCTGGATACGGGAAGACCTGCGCATGGCGCTGCCGTCTGTGCAGTGGGGATTGTCATTAGGCTGTCGGTGGTAAGTCCCCCCTCAAAAAGCGCCCGCGCCAAATTCGCCCCTGTCCAATGATCCTCCAAACTGCCTCATGTACCGTCTGAAAGTCCTGTCCAAAGTATGCATGGTCAAAGCTGGCTGTTCTGATCAAGTACTTGGTGTGCATGGGAACATACGAAAACCTCGCCAGCTTCTCCTGCACTTTCCCAGGGATTTTACGTGGCTGAAGGCAGAGGCCATCGTGGGGCAGACACGAGAGCGCCTGGAGTGCCTGGGTAAGGTCAGGTAGCAAGGGAAGCGAGGTCTGTTCTTGAAATATCTCCCGCTTCAGGAGAGAAAGAGGAGAGGCAAGGCGTACATGGGGCCGCCGAAGAGTTCCAATAGCCGTACGAGCTTAGCCCCGAGGGTAAGTAGTCCCAGCGAACAATGTTTTATGCGATTCCGCTCCCGCCAAAAGCAGAACTGCCTGACAGGGGTCGTTTAACAACCAAATGGTGGACTTGGGTTCCTTCCTCAGTTCCTCAATGCACAAAAGTCCACTGGAGTACGGTTGTTCTAGTACATCTCTAGCAGGCCTGAGGTACATTTGTTCAAGGCATTTAGGACGTCGCAACAGGACGAAGCTGTCGGTCATGCAAGTACTCCAGCGACGGTCTGGGCTCCTTGTCAGGCGGCAGCCAGTGAGCCAGCCACGCCGGGAGCAGGGCTTGCCACTTCTTCCTATCCTGTGCATACACCTCCCATGCCGGGCACACGCTTCTTTCAGGCTCCGACACAAGGTGACTGTAGACCTTTTGCAGCTTCCTTATCGGCAGGTCAGTAATCCAGGATGCTCTAAGTCCTCGGTGCAGGTTACTCACTGTGCAGACTCCCACTAGCCGCTGCATCGGATGTTGTATGCTGCTCCGTGCGAAGTGCCCGTAATATGTCCAAAACCTGCGTAGCCGCATCTTTCTCCAATCCGGCCCACGAGATACTGAACACATCAATGTAACTGCGCAGCGCCTACTGATCCAATTGTCCACCCAAGGCAGCAGGGGGTCCGTGTCTACAGTAGGTACTCCGAGGACGAGATGAGTTGGCATTGGGAGCCTTCGTGCATGTGAGGGGTGGAGTGCGCAATGCCACATATCGGTACCCGGAGTCGTCGCGCCTGTTTACACAGGTGATCCGAGATGCTTTCCCTCGTGACTTCTTCCTCACAGTGCAGCTGCAGAGAACCCGTAACCAGCAACCTCATAAGGACCGCCAGAATGCCTGTTTACCAACCTTGCTGCTCAACTTGTCGCCGGGGGCCCGCGGAGGCACCTGCATAGAGGACCCGCAAGGACATGAATGGGTAGCGTCTTGTTCTCTTGGCATGGACACCTGCGGGATGGGATTGCATCGGAGCTTCGGAACTTGCGACTTTGCGGAGTCTGGGGTTTAGATCACCAGATAAAGCAGCAGAGGAGCGAAGCAGAATGTCAGAGTGGCGGGCATCGTCATTGGTGCAACGCAGCCTTGTAGAAGTTGTGACGCCCCTGGGGCCCGGGGGTTCTGCAACAACAGCCTGCGCAGCAATCTGCACTGCATATTTGTATGTCGTCGGATGATGAAGAGCAGCCTGCCCCCAACCACTCCACTGCGAAGATTACCTTGTGCATAGACCTGGACACTCGGTACGGTGAGCACAGTATGCCTCGATCGAATTCGGATGTTATCCTTTGCATAGATGCTGAAGATGAGTGAACTGTTTGCATAGTAGTTGAATTTGAACGAAAGTTTGTAAAGTATTCGAGAATTCGTTTGTTCCTTTCAGCATGTGGTGGACAGTTTGTTGGTCGTCATTAGGGATTGGAGCTTACTCTAGAGCTTAGATGTGAGATATTATGTTTCCGTGTGGGATGTCTTTGAGTTGGAAGCAGAATGTCCCTAGTTGAGCTTTTCCAAGCTGTGTGCAACATACAGTGAAGCATGGCATGTTGCATGAATGCGGCCGAAGAAACAGCATCCCCCAGGTTTGAAACCACTGCCCAGTCTTCTGTGTGAGACCGCTAGCTGCAGCATACTGCCCGAGCACCACTTGCAGCCCCACCGACGTGCGCGACATGGCCGTCTCTTCGGAGATGGGTGTCTCCGACGTGCACGACATGGCCGTCTCTTCGGAGATGGGTGTGCAGCTCGCTGCAGCACTGGGGTGGAGCCCCGCTGGGAGTGCTATGTGTGGTGGGCGTGTGTGCCCTACTTGTCCTGTGGCAGGAGCGAATGAACTACCAGCTCCGTAGGACTGAAAGAGCGTGCATGGAAGCTGTCAGAGAGGTCCGAGACCTGGCAGCACGGCTGGGACAGCCGACGCAGTCAAGCCTCTGGCATGATGTCCTCTTCGCAGACATGCGAGCACATGTGCAAACTGCGAAGGATATGCTGGCGAGCCAGGATAGACAGTGGCACCAGCTTGTGGGCCAGCTTGAGGAGACCTTCTGCTCCCACGTCGAGCTGACGAAAGCTGTCAATGTGCTTCTCTCGGAGCTTGCTGCGCGGATGCCAAGGAATGCCACTGCTACCTCGATCCTGGACCAGGTCAAGTCCCTCAAAGAGCTGGTGCAACCCTTGTCGGGGATACCCGAAAAAGTGTTGACGACGCTGGACTTGGTCAAGACCTTCCGGGACCTTCTGCAAGCAGGCTTGGCCAATGCTGCTGCTACGAGCGGTGCCACGGCAACCGCTGGGGACGGGCACTCAAGGAGACACTTGCTCGGGTGGAACTCTTTGACAAAAACCTGGAGAAGCTGCACGCCAAGCTATTGGCGGTATCAGTTGTCGTGGAAAAACTGGACCCCAAGCCGGCGCTGGAGAAGATCGAGAATGTCTTGAGACAAAAGCTGCAGTCGGTGAGTGAAGACGTCAACCTGAACCGAGGCCAGGCACACTCGCTGCACAAGGATGAGGTCACCTTGCTCAAGAGTATGGAAAAGATGTTGATCCACCTCCAGATGGCATGTCGCTGTCCCTGGCACAAATGGGAGGAGCGCTGTCGAAAGCCCCAGTGGACAGTGCGGGCCAGACGAGAGCCCCTAGACCTTCTCTTGGCGCTGGGGGAAACTCAGAAGGAACACGGTGAGTGGCTGGAGAAGCATGACCAGAGCCTTCTTGAGTTCAGTGACTCGACGAACGAGCATGTGCAGAAGACTCAGGAGTTGGGGATAACCATCTTTGAACTCAGAGATCGCTTTGCTGAAAGGTTGTGATTTTCCAGCACAGCAGCTTCAGCCGTCTCGAGGACCGACGGTGATCGACCGTCAGTCTCGCATAGCGAGACCCACAAATTTCGCCACGGTCACCTATCCGGACGGCCGCATTTCCATGGTGCCGGAAGATCAGCTACACTGATCTCGCAGACTAGGCATGCTGTCTGCCCGGAAAGTCGTAGTTGTACTCTTGTTTGTGATTTGTAGGAAATTAACCGCTACTCTAGTTTGTACTATCCCGGTGTCTAGATGTTCCTCTGCTATATAAGGCACAGTGACTGAGGTGCAGTACATGCATGCATGCCACACTGTATTCATGCATTGCATGTGCATGTTGCAACCTGCCTGGTAGCACACGGTGCTTCATTTTGCATGTTGCCGGTGCATGTGCTTGAATGCATGACCAAATCTTGCATGAGAATTTAAAGGAATTCAGTGGCATGGAGTGATATTGTTGTCCTGGCTTGGTTTTCAGTATAGTCGTTTACCTTTCACTTCCTTTGGGAGCTGATTTGTGAACTGCATGCATGTAACATATGCACGAGTGCATGAACTGCCTAACGCCGTTCGCCTGCATGCTCTTGCCTGTTTCGTCATCTTTAATTACATGCTATGTTCTGTTTGGGTCTGGACAGCGATACCAGAGGCAGGAGCGAGTGCAGCAGCAGAACATGCTTGCAACATACGGCTGCCGTATGCGGTCGACCTATGGCATCGTACTGCGTGCATGTGGGCGGAAATAGGGAGGAGCGCGCGCTGGGCCAGCATCTGCCCTGGAGAGTCCTGGCAAGCCGTATCTCGTTGGCCTGCTTGCGTCAGGAACATGAAGCGGTAGTATATGCTGCCTTCCACCCTCAAGCCAACCAACGATGATCATTATCATGCCTGCTTTCATCAGGATCATCTCTCAAAAAACCTCACCAAAGCCCTCGACCCCCCCATTATCTGAGCCATCCTACTAACGATTATCATCATCATGCCTGCTTTCATCAGGATCATCCTTCCACGTTACACGATGATCATCATCACGCCTAGAATCTGGCCTAGAATAAAAATACAAAAAAAACCTCAACCCCCCATATCATCAACATGCCTGCTTCCGTCAGGATCATCCAGCAATACCCGAGTAACAACCCCGATTACGGTATGTCCACCCCGGACCTGGACGCGCAGTAGGGGACAGTCTGGGCTACTGGGTGGTAACTTTGGGTTTTGGGGCCCATTTGGGGCACCTGCGGCTGTACTCCTGCTGCGGGAGCGCTCGCGAGAACCTGAAGAGCCTGCAGTACGACGGCGATCTGCCATGGCTCCGAGGGATGGTTAGGGCGGGTGTAGATTGGTTTGGCCCGGCTTATTTCAGGTTGGTCTGGCCCCGCTTATTTCAGGATCCCCATCCACCCGGTGCGATGAGGTGAGGAGACGGTCGGGCAACGACATACATATTTGGCATGCAGCACCAGCCTTCATCACCCATCGAGCGAAGCTCATAAGGCGGTTCACGAGAACGAATGTGGCGCCACTGGATGAGACGGCAACAGAACAAATGCAGGATGCAGGAGTGCCCCTGGCTGTCATCCACAAGATAGGAGACTGTGTGGAGGCTCTGCGGCAACTGAAACGAGAGGATGCAGTGTGGGCCACGAATGTTCTGCATGCCGTGTTACAAGACAATGTGCGAATGCTACAGGCCGTTGAGGCACAGCTAGCACGACAGCTGCATGGGTGTACGGTGGGACGCACTCCACCAGCGGATGAACGACGGGAGCTGTTGCACATGCTGACGGATGCGTGCAGGGCAATCCCACAAGGCAGTGCATTCGTCTCACAACACCGTTTGGAGATGGCCTGGCTTGAGCCAGGCACGCTGCGGCGGGATGTGCCGGCACCAGACCCACTGCAGGGAACCGACTGACGAGACTGGCTGATGCAGGAAATCCATATGCTCAGGAAAGAAGGGGAACAGCAGCACAAGCAAGACCTGCTCAAAAAGAGCTAGGGCGGGAGACCGCAAGGCCATCGCGCACCTTACGAACAGTGCGGCCGGAGCCTTCACGGAGGGGTCCTCGGGTGGGTTGTCCAAAGCCGTGGAAGATTTGCATGACTTTTACGCCAAGAAGTCTTCGTCGGAGGAGCTGCCCATAGCGGACCGCCACTGGGAACTCGCTAGAGCTAGACATGCGACGACAGAAGTCGCCCCCGTCACGAAAGAGGAACTGGACAAAGCGACAAAGCCTTGTCTAAATGTCGGACAGGGGTCAGTGCAGGACTGGATGGTGTCACGTTCGAGGGATTGAGGACCCTAGTTACAAGAGACACGAAGAATCGCCTAGCATCGTACTTCACAGACTTGCTCGCTGAACGCATTCCGATTCCTCGTATCTGGATGACTGGAAAGATTGTCCTGCTTCCTAAGGTCCCGAGGCCCCAACAGCCATCAGACCTGCGCCCGATATGCCTGGTGCCCACATTCAGCCGACTTTTTGCGAAGGTCGTCATGACGAGGCTTCGGGATAAGGCGCCGCCGTATGCTGAGAACCAACTCGCCTGTAGGCCAGGAGTGCAGGTCTTGGACGGGATCACGGCGGCGCAGAGCACGATGACCCTCATCAAGAGGCTCAGTAGGAAGGACGGCTAAGGTTGCTAAACTTGATATTTGCGCGGCCTTTGACAGCATCTCGCACCAAGCGGTGTACCAGTGGTTGATGGCCTGTGAGCCCGGTGCCAAAGCGCTGGGAATCATTCGGCACGTCCGTGAAGGTAGGGCTGGGAGGGATAGACAAAACCATGCCCATGCAGCGGGGGATCATGCAAGGGTCAGCATTGTCAGCTGACCTTTTTTCTCGCATAATGGACTGGTACCTCGCACCGTTGTTGCGCGTGTTTGAAGCAGAGCGCCCAGAGTGGGAATCACAGGTACAAGCGCTGCCACACTTCCTAATATACGCAGATGATCTGATAGTCTTTGCGCATTCGGAACGCTCCCTGCAAACTAAGGTCAGACACTTGGTGCAGACCCTGCAAACTATCGGTCTGGCAGTTGATTCCGCTAAGTGTAGAGTACTCAATGATGTAACAGGCACGACACCTGGAGTGTGGCTTCCTCGCACGGCACGTCCCCTTGCCGGTGAGGATTCTCTGCTGTTCTTGGGAGTGCCGTTGGGCCACAGCCCAGGCCCGCAGCTCATCATGTCGCACCTGATGCGGAAAGCTAGCGACACCTTTTATGCCTTTAAACGTCTGTTGGATGATAGCTCTACCCCTTTGAGCTTGAGATTAAGCTCTTTGATTCGTATGTGACGTCCAAGTGGCAGTGGGCAGCGCCATGCATGTACCCGGATGCACGGACACTCAAAAGCGTTGAAGGGAGTAAGAACACGTATCTCCTGTCGCTCTGCAAGCCTTAATGGGCTAAATCGGGGCCCGATTAACGGCTCGGGGGCCAGTTAAAGCCTCAACGGGCTAAATGCGGACCCGATTAACGGGCTCGATTAACGGCCCGGGGCCCGTTAAGCCTCAATGGGCTAAATTGGGGCCCCGACTAACGGCCCGGGGGCTCGAAAAAAGCTAGTCGGCTAAATTGGAGGGGGGGCGATTAACGGCTCGGAGGCCCGTTAAAGCCTCAATGGGCTAAATTGGGGCCCGATTAACGGCCCGGAAAAGCCCGTTAAAGCCTAAATGTCTGCATGTGAACTCTGAATTTGGAGCCAAGCTGCTGTGGTGGAGTGCTGATTTCCTGCAGGCAGACCCTGAATTTGGTGCAATACAGGAATTTATGCTGCATGGTGCTACGTCTCTGCATGTGACCCCGAATTTGGGGCAACCCTGCTATGGTGGAATTTCTCTTGCATGGATGGATGGATGGGCCCCCGCCGACGTCGGTCGTCAGGGATGTACTCTTCGCATGAGGATTTACGGAGATGAGCATAGAAGCCTGCATCCGATAGCCGAGCATGAGTGGCGAGCGTTTTGAAACAGAGGGACATGCAAGGTTCCCGACTTTGGTACCCGGGTATCCGGCTAGTACGAGCTTTGTTGCAACTTACTGTTGAGGTTGCGTTGTCTTTCTGGGCCTCGTAGCCGGGATACCTCGTGGTTTCTAGCGGAGATACGTTGGACTATGTGGAGCCTTGCCTGCCGTGTGCGAGTGTGGGTGTCGAAACCATGAGATCGCTGATGCCCAAAACCCTGTGCTACAGACCTTTCCAGGCTTGTCCGAGTGTGAGTGTCAACAAAACCTTTAACCCGAAACACTGCGCCCAAAACCCTTTCACCAATGCGTCTGAAATGCACCAGGCTCGTGTTGGAATTTGCCTTGACATCGGAGTCAAGCAGCTGTTGATGATCGGCGAGTTTTGGATTCGGACAGTGGATCGTGCGGCCGTCGCCCTGATGCGGAGGACATGCATCGGGACAGGAGCGCCACGTGCTGCAAGTGACCGCAGAGCGAGCTGGAGTACCTCTACGGCGGATCCAGGAGCAATGGAGAGCCAGATCCGTGGCAGAACGATGACGACTTTGGCCGAGACGGCCAGTCGGAAGACTGGGGATGCAGAGGTGACGGCCACAACCGCTGGGGCGATGATGGATGGCGAGGCGATGGAAGAGGGCAAGGATACGATCAAGGAGACCGTCGCGACGGTCTCGGGCAGATGGTCGAGATACTGTCGGATGGCCGCTCGGTCAGGGAGACTTTCGAGAAATTCCTGGCGACGAGTGACACAAGCGTCCTACCGCGCGATCAGGGAGGCCATCACAGGGCTCCCTGGGCAGATGGTCGAGATACCACCATCGGATGGCACCGCGATCAGGGAGACCGTCAAGGCACCTGGGACGATGGCAAGTTCTACGACCACAGAAGCTGTAGCAAGGCCTGGGACAACAGCGGCGACGCGCTGTTGCCGGCGAATCAACAAAGATTGGTTCTGTGCCAGCCACTGGGTGGAAAGGCCTTCATCGCGGCAGAAGAGTTGTCTTGGGCGAGGATGACGGCATCGAGTACATGATCTCCTGGATAAAGGCGAGGTTCCTGGATTTGGACGTTGCGAGACCGTGCCTTCAGCAACTACTTCAGAAAAGAGAGCGTCCGGGAGTACAACACAGAGTACGGCCGTCTCTCCGGACGGTCACGCGAGGTGGGGTGTAACCTGCCTCAGGAAGCACCTGCAAGGATGTACTCAACAAGCCACAGTGCTGCACGACCGTGACGGCGAAAACCTTGAGAGCCAACCCCCGGACGAAGAGGACCAACTACGCCCATGTCACCGACTGCGAGAACGGCGAGATATCCGAAGGTGACGACGCCGAGCCCGACGACGGCATAGTAGAGGAAATGGAAATGGAGGAAGCTTGGGTCACCTATCAGTCTGCCAAGGAGAAGTGTCGAGGCAAGTCCGGCAATAACCCCAAGGGTGTCGCGATGACCACTGTGTTGCCAGCAGATGTGTACGCATGTCGACATATGGAGAATGCCTCTCTTATGAGTGTCACCGACACCGCCTGTGCCAGGACGGTTGCTGGGACGCAGAGGTTGCAAGCTTATTTTGGCTGGCCATGGCGAGAAACCCATCCTGGAGAGTGCAGGTTCGGACTTCAGTAATTTTCAGGGATATCCCTACTCGGGAAGCTACGATTTCGACCCAAGGCGGCATACATGACCGTGTTTGCAGCAGCTTGTCATCCCAAAGAGAAGAGGTTGGACCCCGGTGTGCAGGACATGCTCAGTCAGGACCGTTTGCAGCTTGAGACTTTTGGCAGGTGAGAGGAGTGCACAGAACTTAATCGAGTAGAGACTGCCTCAGCATGGATGAGAATACATGTTGTTCCTCGTCGGGCAATGTGTAATCCCTCAACATGGAGCACTGCAAGCACTATGCTCAGAGACATGTTGGTCGCAACCCTTGGCAGTACCCGCATGACAGAGAGCACATGTGCGAGTTCCGGCAGGTGGTTAGAGTCTACAGTCTACAGTAGATCACTGGGAAGTTGATCAATGTGAACAGCCGATCTTTCCGTTGCTTTGGATCGTGTTGCACAAACAACAACCCCTCCGATCCTTCCTTTTGTCGCGATGTGGAACAGACTCGAAGCCGACGCCGCTGAGCCAGATGCGACAACCTCAGCTCCTGGAGCAAGCGATGAGACTCGGCATGACGGCCATGACGGTTCGCCCCTCTGGCCCGTGATCGAGCTGAGGGCCGTCATCCGGAGAAAAAGATGATCGGCGAGCAGGACCTGGGCAATCGCATGAAGAATATCAACTCGCTCAACGTGACGGAACTGAAAAGCAAAGCATCGGAACTCGGGGCATCATTCCCCGAAAAGGTTACGAAGGCATCCTCCTCAAACTGGTGAAGGACAGTTTGAGCAAACACCCTGATGACCATAGGCCGACGCGAGCTTCCTGGAGAAAACCAACCGTGCCAAGGACGCGGTGTCGATGCCTTCACCCGAGAGGGTTGATTGGCACCGGGAAGGGGTACGCAAAGACGACGCCGAAGAAGATTCGCGATCCTCAAGGACAAGGTGCGCGGCAGCGAGCTGTGAAATTCAGTGAAGGCGGCCTCGGTAATGATGTCAAACGGTGGCTATACGAATGAGAATGACATCATTGCTGAGGAGGCTTACGTTCGCGGCTACCTGGACCGAGTCGCGAACTACGTCACGTCACCACGAGCCCAACGAGTGCGACGATCACGAAAGGCACGACACCCCGACGAGATTGCGGAGCGCAACATGAAGTACGGTGAAGGGGATTTCGACTGGGGGCACCTTTGAGGACTGTGAAAAGTTCCTTCGGGACACCCACGCCCTCCACGACAATAACCACGAGGAGGGGACCGAGTAGGTCTACTCGGCCTACCGGATGTTCACGCACGGAGGAGTGACCGGGCTGACCCGGGCGACAAAGGAAGCTGAAGCAGCCGTCCGCTACCTCAACTGGTTTGGCCTCCCCAGGCTATGGAGGATTGGGGGAGTCTACTTGTCAAGGATTGCTCTCCGAAAACGGGGTTTAGCGTAATACTATTCGCATGCACTCTCGCTATTTTGGCCATCTGCAGTGATACTGTTCAGATGCTTTCGGCGCTATTGCTACTTGTTTCTGCTACTTCCACAAGCGTTGTAAGGAACCCTCACCACTAGTGTCTAGCTCGGCGATGATAGCTTGGCGACCTTTCAGGACTGTGCTCGCAGGGCTGCAGAGCCTGCTTGGTCTCGCTGCGAGCTCGACTGCGCCCGCCTACCCCAACAGAAGTGAGAGGGGTGGCGAGCGAGTTTTTGGGCATCAGCGATCTCAGGGTTGAGGGTTTCGAGTTGGTGTTTTTGGGGGATTAGCTTTGTGGTTCGGGCGTGGGGTGTACGGTGTAGCCTGGGTCTCCTGAACGCTTTGTGCGCAGCAATGCCCACCCCAAGACCACCCAAACAGTACTCACAAGCCGAACCGAAAGCGGCCAAGAAAAGCCGATCATTATACCAAGGGATAGCAAAGTATTAATTACCAATGTCAAGGCATTGAGTGTCGATCTTTACGGGGCCTGGAATCGCATCCATCGGGAGGGCCCCAATCCTTGTCCAGCGCAAAGCAAAGTTTAGGGTTTGCATCGGGTGGTGTGTTCTGGGCCGAAGGGCCCTGTCATTTATTTGTCGATTTTTGGCCTCAGATCCCTGTCCACGCAACATGTAGGGTTTGCGCTGGAATACGTTCTGGGCCGACGGGCCCTGTCATTGATAATCCCTTCCCCCTTTTACTAAACTCCCCCCCTAATATTAAAAACACTTTTTCCGAAATCCACCCGGAATTAGCCCCGCCCATTGAAAACCCATTTTGAATCAGGGGGTGGGGTTCGGGGGCTCTAAAAGACCCCTTGAGGAACACCCTCCTGACTCTAGAGCCTAAGGGGCCCAAATGACACCCCGGGGATTGAGCCCACTGAGCTATGGCCTTTGTGCGGGCAGGGCACGCCATGACAGGCAAGGGCGGCTGTTTGTTGCACGCGCTTTGGAGAAGGCCGCAGGCTCAATCGCGGGTATGATGTGGGCCTGGGCCCTTTCCCGGAATCGATATTCATTCAAGCACCCAAAACCGCGCAAACCCGCCGAAACCCTCCTAAACCCACCCATTCCCCCTGCTACTCTTCTGCTGCTGTACTACTCCTGTACCACTGCTACTCCTGCTGCTCATGCCGCACTTGTGACCAAGCTCATCAAAATCGTCATCATCGTCATCATCAATCATGAAGCTCATCAAAATCATCGTCATCGTCATCATCATCATGAAGCTCATCAAAATCGTCATCATCCTCATCATCGTCATCATCATCGACATCTTCATCAAGCAAAACCTGCAAGTAAGATAACAATACCCCCCTAATTATAAAAACACATTTACCCTACGTTCTACTGAACACAGGTGTACACCCACCATCCCAATAGAAGAGGCTAAAAAGTCGTAGTAGTCGTAGTAGAGCTGAACAGAAAGAGAGACTACAGTGAGAGTGACTTCAGAACCCGTCGCGTGGTCCGTCGCCCTAAAAACCCACAAAGAAACCAGAAAAATGCGGCCGCTCACCGACCACCGCCCTCAGGAGCACCTGCTGAACCAGCCACTCTCACTCGTCGTCCCACTCACCGCCCCACTGCTCCGATGCCTCTGCTTTCAGGGCCCTATGAACTATGGTGGTGCGAGTACCATGAACCAGCTTCCCTTTGCCCACGGTTTGTCTTTGGGGTGCTGCCTGTAAGCGTTTGCAACACTTGTGTTGTATCTAATAAGGGAATTTCAGTGCAATAAGTCTCCCGCCACGTGCTGCCATGGACCTGCGACTGCGTTCTGATGCCGACAAACTACAGGTGCAGGTTCGCGAGCCACCACACTCCTGGGCTGCAATCAACACTGAGAACAGCCTCTCGCTCGATAAGGATTACTGTCTCTGACGAGCCTTTGAGGTTGGAGAAACGGCTAACACGATAGTGCCTCCAACGGTCGGTACGCAGACGTCGCCCTTCTTCACTTCGAGTTGAACAACTGGCCAAAGCAAGATGACAAGCCCATAAAACCAAGCCGCTCTAGCGCTGATCCTAGCAGCTTCGGCGAGGTTCGTGGGCAAGCTGTATCACACAAAGCCATAGCAGGCGACCACTTGCATCACGGAGCAGCCCTTTGGGAAAAGCTCCGTTTTGAAAGTGAGCCCGATATGGCATGGCCGGCTGAGCAGTGAGAAAGTGGAATAACTGGCTGCGTTTGGCGACTCTGGAAAGATAATTAGCTTGAAAACTGAACACCTTCCTGAGACGTGCTGATCTGCTCTTGCAATTCCACGCAGTGCCCGAGAGCCTCGTGACGATGCACTCTGCAAGTGGTGACGATGTACACTGAATTAGGAATTAGGAATTGGGATCTTGAGTTCTGTATCGCTGTGGGTTGCTTTGTGGAGATCTGCCCTGGAGCTGCTATGAGTTCTCCTCTGGAAACCAACTTTGGAGCCTGCTAGCACGCAAAGGGTCTGCCAGTGCATAACATGCAAGCGGGATGGAGACGGGGTCGTGACGACTCTGGTGGGCTGCGTTGTTGTATTTTGGTGAGGGCCTGTTAAGCAGTTCCTCGCATGAAAACCCCGAAACGGGGTCCCAACACTGCCTAGAGTTTGGAGCTCACAAGACACTCTGAACGAAAGGCCACAAAACTCATAATTGGCTATGAACATCGTAGCTGTAGTCCTCTGTTCAACCAAGTACCCTGCAATGCGGGCTCGTCCTGGCTAAGTAGGAGGGAAAAATAAAAACACATTTGGAATTCTTATTGTGGGGGGGGGGGGGCCTTTTAATATTGGGGGGAGGGGATTTTCCCGTTTGGTGGAGGGGCTTCGGGCCCCTTTGAAAAACTTTCACAGGCGGGGGCCCCCTGGGNGGCCTTTTAATATTAGGGGGAAGGGATTATTCCGATCTGTGGAGAGGCTTCCGGTCCACTTGGAAACATGTTCAAGCGTTGGACGCCTTGGGCCCCAATCCTTGTCCAAGCAAGATTTAAGTTTGCGTGGCGGTATTTTCTGGACCGAAATGCCCTGTCATTGATTTGTCGAACTTTGGGGGGGGGGCTCCTGGTCGGCCTGGAAACTTCTGTTGAAGCGTTAAGCTGCTGTAGAACGCGCTCCCTGGAATCGCATCCATGCTTGTCAAGTTCCAGTCACAGGTTGGGGGCCCTACTCCTTGTCCAGTTCGAGGTCGCCTGAAGTCATGAAGGCTTGGGAACCTCCAATCCTTGTCTTGTTGGAGACCGCCCCAAGTCGTGAAGGGTTGGGCGGCCCCAATCCTTGTCCAGCTGAAAACAAAGTTTAGAGTTTGCGTCGGGGGTGCATTCTGGGCCGAAAGGCCTAAATGTCAGCCAAGTGCAAAGAAGCACTGCACGGTGGTGTGGTAAACTCTGTTTGTTTTTTGTGGCCCAAACCATGAACACCCAGTCCACCTTTGATCCACAGGGACGCGAGCCCACACCCCAAGGCAGGGGAGACAAGAGTTTGAGCCGAGGCGCCGAAAAAGCACTGCACCTCCCGGATTTCATGTCCCGCCCCCCCGACTTGAACGAAAGAGCTTCTCAATAGCGCTCAGAGTGTGAAACTTGCATACAGCTTCCTTCAGCTTTGTGCTACACTGTGTTTCAGCTCCAGGTTGAGACTGGAAAGACCCAGAAGTGATGGGAGATTTGCTTCAGGTCTTTGCACTCTCCCTTGTCCTCGCGAGGGCGCGGGCCCCTGAGGCTGTGCCTCAGCCAAGGCGGGGCCCCTAGTGCAACCATTGCACGCTCCGACGCTCCTTGGATGCGCGCGTCACTTCCAAGGCCTCACGCAAAGAGCGTTTGGAAGGAGAACGAAACGGCTCCAAAAATCTCCTCCAGGCCTCCGCTTCCCTGCTGACAGGACGTGGCGGAGGGCGTTTCCGAACGCTGCCCCCCTGGGCAGCGGCCTTTGGAAGCGAGTACGCGGCTGACGCAAGCGTCAGCGTATTCATCCCCAGATTTCCAGCCGCGAAGGGCCGGGCTTCCCCTTGCAGCGAAAAAGCGACCGACTAAGGGTCTCCTTGCTGCAGTCCTCTGCCAAGCGACCGGGGCCGGGTCACGCTGATCGCCGAGAGCGCGCAGAGGCGGGCTGCTGCGGGCACAGGGAGGGGCAGGACAGCGAGGCCGTGAAAAGTCAGCGCAGGAGATTGGAAAGATCCCGGAAGCCATTCCTTTTGCTTCTTTGGTCGAGAGCTCCGCACCGTTCCGCTGCTGAAAGGGTTCCAGACATGAGGGTCGGGAGTGGGGGATGGGAGACCGCCCTGGTCAGGTCACATCCCGTCGTGATGCTGAACCAAATCAAGCAGGCCGAGCAAGGCCGCACGCAGGGGGCCGGCGGTGTCAAAGTGGCCGACCGTGAGGTGGTGGAGCTGGCCCAAACTCGAGTGCAGACCAAGGCTCCCCGACCTCCGGCTTGAACCCAGCCCGACCTAAGCCCTATAGAAGCCCTTTCAGGTGGGCGAGGCTCCCTACTTCATCATCGTCAGAGCCTCGTGAAAGGAGTCAATGAGTGCGTCGGCGAGCTTCGATTTGACAGGCGGTCGCGATCGGAGGCTTTCTCCTCTCCCTGCTCTCCATCTGCGTGAGCGAGGGCCCGAGGGCCTTCAGAGCCGAGGCAGGCCCCGAAGCACCGCTCTTGAGCCCAGCGGCCTAGCCGCCTAGCCTAGCCCTACCCAGGGGTCGAAGTTGAAAATTGGCACCTCGTTAATTTAGGGGCGAAACGCCCAGCAAGCACCTCTCACACCTATCACAAGCTGGCTCCTGCTTCCTGGCGAATCTGACGAACAGATCTTTGTGCACTTCGTTCCTCTCAGGTTTAGTCTTTGTGGAGCGAGGTCTTTCCAAGGCGAGCTTGGCTTTCAGCAATGCATGTAAGAAAGATCGGTGATGGTCAAGGATGGAGACGTCTACACAGAGCCGTCTGCATCTGCCACTGGCCTCGGAGTGTCCAGAAACGGAGAAAAGCCTTGAAAAACACGAAGCAAAAAGGCCCTCCTCTCGCAGCGTCTGCGCGTTTGGAGCCAAGCCAAGCCTCAGAGGAGAAGCTCCCGCCTCTTTTCTCCTCCCTTGTTAAGGCTTTGGGCTTGGGAGACGCCCGCAGCTACCGTGCAAGCACGCGGGCTGAGAGGCGCCCAAAGGGGGGGTGGTCGGACGACCCTTATCGCCGCTTAGTCGCCGATTTGCGCGCCGAGGTCCGAGATGAATCCTGCGGGGAGCCGTTTGCAACCGCCAACCGCCGGGGCCCAACCTCGCCGCGTCTCTTTTGCTGAGGCACGTACCTGGGAGCACGGCCATCAAGGCCCAACAGAGAGAAGAGAGGAGGGCCTGAGAAGGGGTTGCGGCAGTCGCGGGATTGTGCCAGCGATCGCTCTGAGAGATGAGGCTCGAAGAAGCCTATGGTCATGGCAGATGGGTCGAGCGCTTTCGTCGCCACCTTTTCATGGTCCCCACACGGCCTCGCTGAGGCAGCGTCGCCTACAGATCGTCGTTCAGCAGCCTCTTGAGGGTGTGAGCTCTCAGACACCTGTGCCCGCTTGTGCTTGCAACGTGTTGGTCGCAGAAGCCAACAAAGTCAATGAAAGTCATGAGAGCGCTGATAGAAGTTGCACGGCTGATGAGAGGAACGCAGTGACGTATCGTGCTTTTGGCGATTGCAAATCTACAGAACCTGTGCAAATGAGCTTCGCATCGCTGGGAAGCAAGCTTCACGGCATGTCCAGGAGGCAGAGTCGGTCGGGTTTCCCAGAGTCCCATGTTTCTCTTCGCAGCTCTCCAGGGCATAGACGGCACAGGGATTGGTGCCGCATTGGCCCAAGGCTTGAACTTGGCAGAGGACGATCTGGTGGTCAACAACTTCGGTGACCTGCGGGTGGGCAGCCAGTTCAGAGAGGTTGAGTCTTTAGATCTTTTTAGTCTTCTGCACTTAAAACTCGAGGCCTACGATCTTGGATTTCGGGTCGGCGACCGTCTGTTGCAGGCGCCGGTGTGCGCGCAAGTGTGTGCTCCCCTTGCCCGCCGTGGTTCAGGTGAACCAGGTTCCAGTCTTCCGAGAATCAGACTTCAAGTTCGTGATGCAGGCCAAAGGGGCCTTTTGAGCACGCCCCTTTGAGACTCTCCGCCATCACGCCCTTGTTGGGAGGATGCCTTGCGCAGAAACTCGGAGCGCGGGGAGTGGGGGGCCCAGACGCCCAGCCCAGCATTGGCCCCCCGCAAAGAGCCACGCTGGCGCCCGCCACGACATACGGCGTTGTAGGGCTCGGCCGAGCCCGCACAGGCCCTTGGTCTTCCACGTCCTGAGCCCGCTCCTCACTTTTTGTGAAGTCGTCGCTGCCTTCTCAACACTGCGCTGGTAAGGGCGCGGCGGAGCCGGAGCCGGAGAAGGGCCAGGGCCAGGTCGGCCAGGTGGCCCCGGCGGGGGCGGGGGAAACCCCTTCTTGGGGGGCTCCGCACCCATCGGCGGATCGGTGTCTGAGCCTCACAGACTCTCACAGACTCTCACAGACTTGCAACCCCTCGTCTCTTGCCTGGGCCCCTCAGCTTTCCCAGAGGCGAGCACAAATGCCACCGCCGGCTCCGGAAGAGAACGGGGACCGTGTGCCCGTGTCTCCCCAAAACCGCTGCTTCTAGCTAGCTGCTGCTAGCATCTGCTAGCTCATGCAGGACCTGCGAGGCTCCTGGCGCTACGGGGACGCTCGCACGGCATGAGCCTCAGGCCTGAAGAGAGCCTCAGCCATGGCAGCCTGGCTCAGGATGATCTTTATACATATGAGATTCGACAAGCCTGGGCCTTGAAATTTGATCTAGCAAGGGCAAGGCGGGCAAGGGCGAAGGAGAAAAACAAAGCTTGACCCCAGCCGGCAAACGTTAGACATCAGAATTCTCCGAGGTCGGGAAAGACTTGGGTGAGACACTTACCAGACCATTCAAGGTGCCACTGCCTACGAGCGACGAATCTAAGGCTTTGAGCAAACCCTGCCCAACGGAGAGAAGGCCTCGGACAGAGCGAGCAGATCAGGGAGTCAGTTTGACTCGTGTCAGATCACTGGTCTTCTGATTCCTGACGGGCTTTGGCTGAGGACACCTGTGGAATCTTGTGTGCCTGTGTCAACATGCTCTTGTCGAGGAGCGATTTGCAGAGCAAGGACGGATACTATGCCGAGATTCGTTTGCAATACGATCCGGAGGAGCAGGCTGCAGGGAAACCTGTGAAATACTGGAGCAGATGTTTTCTGCATGTTTCATGGTCGCTTGCGAAGGCAATCAACCGGATTATCGGACAAAACATGAGCATGGTGTTGTGATCAAGAGTTATGTTTTTGAATGCATGTAAAGGTTGTTCGTTGCTTGAATGAGCATAGAGTTTGGACGTAAAAAATATTACGTCATCGTGACATCGGCTTAATTTCTTTCTGAGTTGTCGGGCTTCGGCCCAAGTTTTGGGCGTCTGCTCAGTA
Organism: Symbiodinium sp. clade A Y106; assembly: GCA_003297005.1. NCBI lineage: Eukaryota > Dinophyceae > Suessiales > Symbiodiniaceae > Symbiodinium > Symbiodinium sp. clade A. Next base: position 20,333 of record BGNK01003306.1, on the reverse strand, counting down.
GGGCCTGATCTAGGCCTATGTAAGGTTTGTACTGATGATTTTGCCTTCTACGAAGCATGTGACTCCTAATAAGTTGAGTACTTTTTAGCTGGACTGAGAAAAGGTCACGCGGGGCTCGGGCCAGCAGCTCAACTCAACTGGAAGGCGAAGCCCAAGCCAATTGCCCGCGACACATAGTCCCGACCTCGCATGACAAAATCAATGGTCGCAGCAAATCATTTACGAGCACCCGATACACCGATGCCTTTTTGGGTGAAGTTGTCTCACCCTTCCTCGTTCGAATGGTCAGGGGGCAAGCCTTCCTGCTTTGCCGACCGGTGGCCCTCCATTCACGGGGGGTTTATGCTTTTGACCTTGCGGAGCTCCCCGTTATCCTGTCCTTCTACAACCTCCACCTGTGCTACCCCAACAGCGCCACGGGAAAAGACAAGGCGCCGAGCCGTGACGGGAAGAAGAGAAGCCCGCAGAAGTGTTTCTGCGGGACTGGAAGGGACAACGACAGCCAAGCCTTTCGAGACCCACCGCACTGTGGGGACACAACCTCTGCCACCTCTAACCAAACAAGGAGGTGAGCAGCCTGCGACGACGCCATGTTAACCCATCTCGAGCACCATGCTGCTAGAAAGCAGGGCAGCAGCCCGGAACAGTGCTTCACCTGCCATGAAGACGTGTGTTTTTGGCAGGCGACTCCCGACAAGCCGCTGCAGCCACAGCTCGGTCTGCCGCCTCAGCTCGCAGGTTGCGCCCCAGCTGCTTCCAGACAAACGTGTGAAGGCGGGGCTTTGCTTTGCAGTCTGCTGCCTCTGGATCTGTCCACGTGCCGGGATCCCCAATCGGACTGCTCCCTTTCTGCGAGGCATGCACATCGAGAGCGGGCTGCACGCTTTGGAGGAGCAAGATGGTCTATGCTGTGCGGGCAACACCTGCGAACTTGATGCCGCCAACCCTTCGCTCCTTTGGCGATGCGGTCCGGACCTGTCTGGAGAGCGTCCACTCCGCTGACTGCTCAGGCCTGAGAGCAGGATTGCGCCAGGAGCTCGACAGCTACCTCGCCGCCATCAACCACGAAGCTTACCGGAGGATCCTTCCTAGCAAAGCTTCGGGAGATGCCTACGGTGGAGCTGGAGCGCATCAGCAAGTACCGCTCTTTGGTCGTGCGTGCTGCGATCCTGGCGCAAGACAGACCAGATCTGTCGGAAGCCGCGAAGCGCCTCGCACGGAAGATGCAAAGACCTACCGAACTGACTTCGGCCTGAAAAGGCTAGCTCGGTACCTGAAAGGGACTGTGCGGTTGGTGCAGAGGTTTGCGCCGCAGAAGTTCAGCGACGTTGTTACAGTCCATGCGGAGAATGACTTTGCAGGAACGCGCAAGAGCACGACCGGGCTTGTGTGCTACTATGGCAATCATGAGGTGAGACACTTGAGACTCGAGCAACCTTCAAAACACGGTGTCTGCATCCTCTGGAGAAGCCGAGTACTACGCTCTGGTGAAGGGAGTGGCCAGCAGAATGGCTACTCAAGAGCTCCTGCGTGGATGGGGCATAGACGTTGAGTTGCAGGTGCACACTGACAGCGCAGCCGCGCTGGGAACTTGTAACAGGCTCATACAGGCTCGGGTTGGGTAAATCCCGACACGTGCAAACGCGTTACCTGTATCCCAGAGAGGCTCGCCAACAAGCAGTTCCAGCAGACCTGCCGACGAAATCGCTAGCTGTGGAGTGTGCTGAGCAGCACCTGAAGCGGATGGCCTTCGAAGTAGTTTCGGTAGTAGCGGCATAGCCAAAGCAGTTATATAGTGCAAAGTGTCTTTTATTGGACGTCAGCTGAATCGCCTCCGCCCAGGAGGGATACCGGACATGTATCTTCCTAAATGGTAAGGTACAGATGTGTCACCAGACACGTTACTTTTGGCTCAAGGAAAAAAGGAGCGTTGCTGATATCACATCATCACCAAATGACCGTTTGCAAGATATATGATGTATGATGAACCGGAATGGCCAAGTGAGGGGACGTGTTCAAGTTTAAGATATAGGATGAACCGGAACCGCCCCATTGGGCGGAGGCGGTTAGCATGCAAAAGGAGGGTTCCAGGACAAGTTTGCCTGGGATCAACAAACGGACAGTCCTACCGCGACTCGTTATGGTTTCCGTTTGGTTGCGCAGTGCGCGGCCAATCATTATTGGGACCTGTTTCATCTTGATCTCAAGACTGCTTTCCTTCATGTCATCTCGAAGTGTTGTTGTTCAGTTGCCACCAGACGTCGGCCTCCCGACTTGGATGGTTGGTTTGTGTCTTCGACCTGTCTATGGCTTGAACGATGCACCTCGAAGGTGGTGGAATCGACTTGATAAGTTCCTCCGTTCTGTTGGCATGGAACCCACTCGAGCTGACCGATGCACTTATGTCGCATACGAAGGCATCGGAAGCAAAAAGGACAAGAGCTACCTCGCACCAGGAAGCTTCTCTCAGGAAGGAACCTGAACGAGGAAGCACTCCTCAGGATGTAGAATCTACTTACCTGAAGGAGCTTGCCCTTCATGCCGTTTCATGCTACGCATATGATGAAGGAAATCGTTCTTTCTCCGACCGTGCGGAGGAGAGATCTTACCTTTCATGTCCGGATGTCGCCCAATGCTTCAACACCGATTCTACAAAGAAAATGGTTGACTATGCTTGGAGACCTGAGACCGATTCGAAACTTCTTGGATTCTTGGGCAGTGTTGCAAGTAAGGAGAGAGGTTGGTTCCCTTATGAGAACGGGCATGCTCTCGTTTCTCACAGGGCCAAGGCTCTCCGTACTCCTGCACCTGTTTATCAGGTAAAGGACTACCCTTATCGTGTTTCGATGATTCTCCGTCAGGGTACCTGGTGGATCATCGAAAGGGCCCATGATCTGAGGCTTGACAAAGACAGCAAAACATGCTTCCTGGAAGAAGAAGCTGAAGTGCTAGTGTCTTTATTCTTGCCTTCGTATAAGGTCGAGAGTTTGTCTGAACTCTCTCCCGAGCTGGTCGATCAACTCCTCGAACATTTCGTTGATCCAGTGCATGGAAGCCCGAGCAAGGGCCGTAAGACAGTTGGAGTGATGAGTCTTCATGTTGATGATCTCATCGTCAGTGGAACATCTGAGTTTCTCACCTGGTTCCTTAAGAAGATCAGGGAACACTTCACTGTCGGTCATGAGGACAAGATCGATCTTACGTTCACCGGTCAGCGTGTTCGTTGGGTCCTTGATGCACAGGGTCAAAAGAAGTATATTTCGATTGATCAAAAGTTGTGTGTTTCCGAGTTGGAGGAGATTGTCATACCCAAAAATCTTAAGGATGCCGATGTTGTGTGACAACGCTCTGCATACTTCTTATGGTTCCTTGCTTGGTAGCATCAATTGGCTTCAGTCACGAGAACTCAGTTTCAAGCATGTTATCAGTTCTCTCGCTGGGCTTCTGCATCCGCAGCACCAACCGTCGGTCACTGCAAGGAGTTGAACAAGTTGTGTCGACAGATACGCAGTGAAGAGGTGGAGTTGCGAGTGTGGCCAGTGAAGGGTTCTCCAAGGATTCTTGGAATCCCTGACGCAGCCTTTCGCAACAACAGCGACAAGTCATCCCAGAGAGCGATGACCATTTTTATTGCTGATCAGAGGGTCAAGAATCGGAGAGACACCAGAGGCTCACTTGTCTTCTTCGAATCAACCAAGATTAAGAGAACGACCCTTAGCACTACAGTCGCTGAATTGTATGCATTGATGAAGTGTTTTGTTACTTGACAAATGCTTCGTGGTTTGTGGAAGGATATTAGCGGTTTAGATGCCGAGATTCACATGCGTACTGATGCTAACAATCTCGTCTCTACTGCTCTACTACTCACTCACCCGAGCAGCAGGAAACCATTCACATGATCCAAATGCTGAGGGAGGAAGCTTGCTCAGGAGCTATTGCTGATCTTTCTCATGTTCGAACTGAACACTGTTTGTCTGACTGTCTTACCAAACGCAGTGCTAATCCGAGAAACCTCCTGAACTCTGTTCAAACTNGAAGCTTGCTCAGGAGCTATTGCTGATCTTTCTCATGTTCGAACTGAACACTGTTTGTCTGACTGTCTTACCAAACGCAGTGCTAATCCGAGAAACCTCCTGAACTCTGTTCAAACTGGGTGGTTGAAGGAAATCGATTCACATCCTCCTTTTCGTTCCACGATTGAGCACAAAGCCTTTCTGAACGCCTGGCTCCGAAAGGAGTATGCGGATTTAGGTTCAGTGCAACATGTCATGTTCATGCAGGAGCGGTTGTGAGCAATGTGCTGCAGCAGGTGAGAGATGTCAGTCATTTCATGTGCATGTTTTTGAAGAGTTGTTGGTCTCCTTTTAAATTTGTGCCTGCTTTGCTCAAATCAGCTGGTTCAAACTCAAGTGAGAAAATAGCCCACAATTTCCACTTCTGTTACCAGCATGGCTGCGGCAGGACACTCTTCGTCGTCAGACTCTGCTCCTCTGCAGGTCATCTGGACACCGAACATGGGTTGCCACATTCGTGTCTCCCTGGCTACTGGTGAANCATGGCTGCGGCAGGACACTCTTCGTCGTCAGACTCTGCTCCTCTGCAGGTCATCTGGACACCGAACATGGGTTGCCACATTCGTGTCTCCCTGGCTACTGGTGAACCGGAGTACGACATCTACAAGAAGAGTGCTTCCTGGGTGGCCTGCCGTGCACTCCGAACAGTTGGAGATGACGGTCAGGTCGCATACCCTCCGGCGGGAGATCGAGTCTTTCCGCGGAATGCGCCGATCTCTTCCTTGAAGCTCAAGCCCGAGAACATTCCGAGGCATCCTGGTCAACAGGACGTTGCGGCGTACTTCCCACATGGGGAGATGGCCGTAACGAATCGCATTGAAGGCCAGCTCGCGTTCCTGCAGCACGTTCACCTCTACGAGGAGAAACATCGAGGAACTCACATTCTACAGACTCGCTTGCTGTGGACATATGAGTTTCTCCGCTGCTGTTTCGGGTGCCTCCCTCGAGAAGAACTAGAGACTAGAGAGTCTTTCTCGAGAGATCGATGAGATCAGTGGGATGAATCACCCATTCACCAGCTGGTCTGTGAAGACCTCGAAGTTGCTTTCAGCTGTCCTCAGACACCGGAGCAGTGTCACGTTGGGCAAATACCTGGAGGCCTCCATCGCGGATCTTCACACCAAGACGAAGCTGAGGTGTGACACCGTTCATGGTAAGGTGGATGCTTCGAAGATCCGACAGCAAGAGGAGCTCACAGAGATCCTTCAGCGGGCCAGGACAAATCCCTGGCATCTCTTCAAGTCTGGCCTTCTCCAGCGTGTTGATGCGTCGGGGAACAAGATGGAGACGACCCGCTTGTGGACAACACCCTCCCATCGTCTTCCGGCCAGTCTTAAGGATGCCCTTGGCGGGGAGTACAACTGGGCCAGCTGGCTCCAGCATCCTCTGTTGGGCTTTGGCGTGCACTTTTTCCTGAAGGCGTTTGAGCTGGGGAAACTCACCGGAAACTATTTGGTGGAGTTTAACCAGAAGCCGAAGGTTTACACCAACGGCTACCTCTCGCCCTGGGAAAAGCACCGGCAGCGGTTCCCTGGAGGCGTCGCGTTGATGCTCGACGATCTCGGAACTTCCGTCCTCCGACCGATAGCGATCCTCGGGCACGCAAGCCCAAGGCGGATGAGGCAGACTTTGCCGAGAAGCTCAAGGCACACGATGCTTTCCTCAGGGAAAGGGACGTGTAAATGGAGCTGGGCTATGTGCGCAAGGATTTTTCCTTCTTGTGCACAGTGATCACTGAAGCCTACGGCCCTAATTTCTTCTCGTACATAACTCGACACTCTCAAGATGTCGAGTTGAGAAAGAAATACAGGATCGTCTCTGCCGAGGGATATCCCCTGTTTGGTTCAACACTCAGGGAATCCTTCAACGCGGCCAGCCTGGAGTGGGCTCTCTCAGAGACGGAGGGACAGCATAAGGACTTCAAAAGCGCCTTCGCCAGGAAGGCCAAGTCGAACCTATCGCCTACGAATCTCTGAAGGCCAAGCGTGAGGCTGAGCTGGAGGAGCTCTACAAGCGGCCCTTCGAGGACATCGCCGTGGAGGAGTTCCTGGACCAGCTTCCGAAACCTCAGATCGAAGAGGTGGAGGAGCCAGTTCCTATGGACACCGCCGATGCTGGCGCGAAGCAAATCACATCTATTTATGCTATCTGAAGCTTCAGAGATCAATGACGGGGAGCGCAGATTCCTACATGAGCGTGGTTGGATGACCCTATCAAACAAGCATGGGGACATTCTGATCGGCTCGAGAGTCAATGACGTGGAATCTAGCATGAAGAGATTGGCAGGCTCGGCAATGGCCGGGGTAGCCCATGAAGCTCTTCCGTGCTCCTACATGATGGTGGAAATCGTGATGACTTTCCAAAAGCCAGCCTCCAGACGACCCTTACAAGAGCTGGTACAGACAGAATCAGAGTCTGTATGTTCCACCTCAACAGTGGTGTTGCAGGAGAAGGTTGCACTGGCGCATGAGGCATTGGGAACTATGTATGCTGATTGTCTCCATTATCAAGCTGACTTGGTTGGAGGCGACGCCAATATGGCACTTTATAGGGCCACAGGGCGTAAGCAGGAGTCAATGGACATCCGGGGAGGAATGTACCAGAGTCTTTGGGACTATTTCCTTGAAGCCTGGGTCAAAGAGCTCCACAGACTCCGTACATGTGCTTCCCAAGGGTACAACACGTTTCTGCAAACAGTTTGTGCCTTCTCAAGCAGTATGAGGACGCTCTCGGTGGCGCACCATATGAAGAGTGCAGTTCTCCGGATTGGAGTACATTCCCTGGTATCGATCCTTTGGTGGCATCTGTTTTCGAATGGGGCCATAGCATGGACGATGATACTTGGGCCAATATTCCTTCTGGACAGCCGGAATTCAAGGTGAACGTCTCCGAGTGGGTTCTCAACTCTACCAGTGCATCCTACCTTCTGAACGATCGGGACTATGACTCCCACACTCCGATTTTCATCGAGGTTCACGCGAACCAGTTCTCGAGGAACAGGACCAAAGAGATGAATCGTAATCCTGACACACTGAAGGAGGCAGCTGATAGGAGGAAACAGAGACAAAAGTTGAACAAGGCCCGTGGTTCTGGTGATCCTCCGGCCGCACCAATGGACCCACGCTCTTCACAGGAAGAGGCATCGTCCGGTGCACCTTCATCTGGCTCTCAACGTCCTCCAGAACCCGCACGATCTCCCAGTGGAAAAGGTGGAGAAGGAGGCAAGTCCTCCAAGGGCAAGCAGTCTTCCAAGGGCAAGCCCAAGGACAAGTCCAAAGGCAAGAGCAAGGGGAAGAACTGACTAGGGTCTGACTCCGAGTCGGAATCCTGGAATTATGGTCCAGTCACTCGTCATCGTCCTCGGCCTTTTGATCCGGTCCGCCATAGGTCACCGTCATCTATGAGAATGACAACTTCCTGTGGAATGGTGGAGACCGTGATCGAGGTTGGGATCGCGATGTCGAGCATCTGGAATAAGTTCTTTCCACTGATGATGTGAGCTGAGTGTCTCACGGAAAGCTTCTCTCAGGAGAAGGTATCCCCTTGGAGCCTTAGTTCATTTCAAAAGGAAGATGCTTTTTACCGGAAAAGGGACTTCCTTAATATCTTGCCACAATGAGAAACTTATCTTTGGATAAGGTACTCATTTAATGCGACTCTTCCCGCCGCACGCAGCCATTGCTGGCAACATGTGGAGCTAAGCTCTACACCTTTTCGTGCAGTAAGCTTTCCTTCTGGAGAGGTAACTGAAGTGGGCAAACTTTTCAAGCAATCACTCCGCCATTAATTCGCTTGGGCAATAACAGGCTTGTAGACTACGTGTTTTAAATTTGTGCCTGGTTGAAACACTGATGTTACACATCCAGGTGCCTGTCTGTTTCACGCATCACTTGCATGTATCCATGCCTGTTGCTCAAGGTTCTAGCAGAGTACAATCTACAGCTGTGCGCCTGCAGTAAAAGAGACTCCTGTGTGCCTGTGTTCCTGTACGCCTTGCGAGGGGATACACGCNTGTTGCTCAAGGTTCTAGCAGAGTACAATCTACAGCTGTGCGCCTGCAGTAAAAGAGACTCCTGTGTGCCTGTGTTCCTGTACGCCTTGCGAGGGGATACACGCCCAGGTTACATCTCAGGGGGGGAGGTTATGTGCGGAACAAACACACAGGGTATTGCGCTCCGTGCAGACTTGTATTCAGCATAATTGTATCCAAATCTGAACCCCCCTCAACCCTACACCCAAAATCCTACACTCTAAGCGCTAAGCCCAAACCTGAAACCCGATGCCAGTCCGAAGATTACTCTCAACTCTCAACCCCAAGCCTAGTCTTCAGGACCTCAAGCCCCANAACCCTACACCCAAAATCCTACACTCTAAGCGCTAAGCCCAAACCTGAAACCCGATGCCAGTCCGAAGATTACTCTCAACTCTCAACCCCAAGCCTAGTCTTCAGGACCTCAAGCCCCAAACCTGCCACTTGCGTCCTTCTGGCTCAGGTTGTCACTTAGCTTTTTGGTGGTATTGAGGGCCTTTGCCACACCTTTACTAGTCGAAGGGGGTGACGTAGGTGTCGAGGTCTTTCGGGCGTGTGCCTTGCAGGTTGAGGTTGAGGGTTTGTGCGTCAGACCTTGGGATTTGGCGCTTAAAGGTACAATAGGGTACACCAGTTGGGGCCTTCCACTTCAGACTCTGGCTTTCTTTGGGGTGTAAGGTTTAGGAAACCACAAACCCCAAAGAAAGCCAGAGTCTGAAGTGGAAGGCCCCAATTGGCGCACCCTTAAGCCCCAAATCCCAAGATCTGACGCGCAAGCCCTCAACCTCAACCTGCGAGGCCCACGCCCGAAAGACTTCGACTTAAACTTTTGCCTACGTCACCCCCTTAAATAAGAGATCACAAGCAACTTTTCGCCAGCTTTTGGTTTTACACATTTTCGCACCGTGCTTTCGTCTTCCAGACACACTCTACTGAGAATCGACACTTTTGCCAATGCCACGAAACCCTACGCAGACCGATGAACTCTTGCTTTTTCTATATGGATGTTGTGTCTTCAATCAGGTCTTGCACTTAAACACAAATCTGTAAAATATGCCTCTTAGCCCACGCCTGCCACATTTTTCCATGCATGCCAATGTATCCACTTTTGATGCAACATCTCGAATTCACTGCGCTTGCCTGTGTTTTCACCACTTCCGCATTCATTTGTGCTCGACATCCTTCCAAACGCAATCGCTATACTTTCCGCGGCGGCGAACGGCGCACATGCCTTGTTTTTAGGCACCATTACACTTGCCGTGGCGCTGCCGCCGCGTCGGTTGTCCTGGTATTTGCCACTGTCACTTCTGTCGAGTTTCCCTGATGTGGTCTTTTGATGTTTTGCTTCCAGTTCTTATGTTGCCCCAAAGTCCAGACCCACTTGCCCTCCGGGCCCAGAGTCTTCAGGGACCACAACAATTGAACCCAGACTTTAAGCTTACGGACGCTAAATGCCGAAAATGGTTCGAAGAAGGGAAACCCCACTTGCGGCCGGAGGTGCTCGTTTCGCAGTTGAAGAAGGGTAAAGGCGACGCCTGGAGCGACGACATCTTGGCCAGACCAGTTTCTTGGCCGCCTTTGGATGTGGTATGAACACGGCGTTCTGCAGACCCCCCCCAGGCGAGATAGGGTGCTGCTATGTGTTGCTGGATGCTCGGTTGCGGTTCTCCATAGTGGATGTTACACGGCTGAAGCACGCATTGACCAGATGACAGGTGCATTTCAACAGAAGTTCGCCAATCAGGCACATTGAAAGCTCTCAACAGATCGTTGGCCCCGTTGGTGGGACTGGTGCTCCATCTTTCATGAGTCAGGGCGCTTTGGGCCGTGGAAGATTCATGACGTATTTCCAAGGACCTGGAGAAAGCACTCAGGTGGAAAAGCGACGCGAAGGCAAATCCTACAATGGCAAACCTTGTTGCCTGAGCACCTACAGCAGCCGTTTTACCTTCGAACCGCACCGCTCCCGTTTAGCGACAAGAAACGGGAAGCCTTATGTCCAGCACGACCAAGCAAGCTAGCAGCCGTGCTAGAATGCCGGTTTTACCTCGTCTCGGCCAGCAGCCTGTCGTGCACAGCACCGTTGCCCAGAGCGCCGTTGCTCATGTCTTCGGCCCATCGTTAGTCCTTGTGCTGCGTGTCCGGACGCCGCTTGTCTTCTGAGTGGGCGGAGAAGTGAAGCCGGACTGCAGGCGTAGGACGGCGTGCTTCGAAACTCCGCGCTAAGGCGACGTGAGGATCTCAAGCAGCGACATGACGGGTGTGCCACCGCCCCGCAGCTTCGAACCTCCGATGCTTGGCATGGAAGTTGCAGTTCTTTCAAACTCAGCTGCACATGGTTTTCTCCTTCTCTGCGAGGCCAGGTTCCAAGGTGAAGCCGAAGAAGATCTTATCGTCCTCGCCCAAGGCCAAACATGACCAGACCATTCTGGGACGGGAACCCGCGTTTGCGGTGAGAATCCCGATTCGCTGCCTTCGCTGCCTTCTTGCGAGACGGAGCCTGCGCGCGGGGCCCCGCTCTCGCCAAGGCCTATCCACCACTACTTGTCCCGATCACGTAAGCCATTTTGGTGTGCGCAGCTCAGCGCCGGAATTGAAAGATGTGCTTCGGGAAGAGATGGGAAGTGATCCAGGTGCCGAGCACCCTGTCACTCGACCGCTTGCCACCCGGGTGCAGAGAGGTGAAATCTGAGTCGAGAATGGTTGGAAAGAAGGCCGCGGATTTATGTGGATCAGCTCAGCCCTCAGACGACTCAGACCGAGCCTTGAGTTCTTTGTTGTCTCCCTCGCGCGGCCCCGCATTTTTGTTCGCAGGAAGTCGGTCTTCCGCGAGGTCGCCGCCGTGACTCAGCTCCGACGCAGGGGCGCCCAGGGCCTGGGTCCTTCGCGTTGAGCGCTGTTTCGCCGTCGACCGCTCGGCCCGCTCGGCGCTCAGGTGGTGACCACTGCATGATCACCTTGAACGTGCTGCGGTGCCTGAGCCCCTGGGTGGACTACCTGGTGCCCAAGCCGCATCGAGCCGAAGCATGCCGCACTCGGGCTGGAGACGACGGCGACGGCTGAAACGCTGAGGTGAGTGTGATGGGTTCGCTGGAGCTCTTCCACCTCTACCACCACTTTGTTTCTCGGCGGCTCCCGGTGCTGCATGTGTGTTCTGCTGCGGTGCCACTTGTCGGAACATGAATCCTGGCAGCTGGCAGGGATGTGTTGCAAGTCGCAAGAAGTCGCAAGAAGCAAGATGGGAGAAAAGGGTGGTAAGCGATTGGGAGCGAGGAAGCGAGAGTTTCACGTGTATGTGCGTTCATACCGAGACAGCCGTTGCGACCTGCGGTTCATGCGGAAACGGAGCAGAGCCCGGAGCAGCCTAGAGACTGCCACTCTGATCACTCTGTCACTTGACCTGTGAGGTTATCCTCGATGACGCGACCCGGCTCCGTAGCGGCGTAGCGGCGAGTCGGCCCCGGCGGCCCCGGCCCCGGCCCAGGTGGCTTTCGTGGACGACTTCGGGGTTCCAAGAACTGAGCAGGAGCGGAGCGGCCGGAGGTCAGAGCCATCCCCTCCCCCCCGCCACAGCTCTCTCCGGAGGATGAGATCGTGAGCATCATGGAGTACTCGAACACCGTCGAAGGAACCGGGGCCGGGACAGGGTCGGAGCTGTGGTTTCGGCTTGGAGTCGGAGGCTTCATCGAGGAAGTCCGCCAAAGCCTGAGCGCGCCTTTCGAAGAGTGTGCCTCGTCTCGTCGCTCGCATCGAGGTGTGAAAGCCTTCGGAGCCTGGTGCTCGCTGCCCCGCGTCCTCCTTCAAACGATGCTTCACAAGGAACCGAAAGCAAGCTTTGGCCTTCACAAGTCTGAACGATGTCCGGAGGCCCACTGTCACAAGGTGCCACTGGCGGATTATGGCGACATGCCGCACATCTTTCGGATGGAGGACGCTCACTTCAAGTCTCGGGCTGACCCCGGACGCTTCAACGCACCTCAGGAGAAGCTCAGTGAAGAGCTCGCAGCCCAGCAAACTCCCCTGTTGCAACGGCACCTTCCACACAGCCAGGGACCGCGAACGGATCGTCCGTGACGCTGTGAACTTGATCGTTTGCCGCTCGTGCTCGTCCCAAGTTCTGCTGCTTGTCCTTGCTGTCTCTTAAGGACAACCAGATCAGTTACAACATTTTGTGGGCCAACTGTGAGCACACCACGAACCTCGCGCGGACCCCAATTACGATACTTACTCCCAGGACAGTGAGAGTTGTGCAGGTTGGCTCATACGTCGACTTGATAATCTGAGGTATCTGGAAAGCAGCAGTACACTTCCCCCGAAGTGCACTTCTTTATTTGGCCGCTTCCTTAGCTTTCCCAAGAAGGCAAGCTTCGCTTTTTGGGAGATGCCAGGAGCCTGGTGCGGTATACTTTGACAGTGTTGGGTTTGGCGACCCTGCACGCCGGAGACCCTACGATCACCGATCTGCTCATTTGCTCTGGACTGCGCTCTGCGCTCCTGTCCGCTTTCTTTCCAGGTCGTGACACTGAAATGCTACAGCAGATACTGCCTCCACTTCCCGCTTTGGGCCTTGGCCCCAGGGCCAAGACCCAGCAGGAAGCTATAGCAGCTTAGCAAATTCTAGCGCTACAGGTCTGTGTTAACACATCGACTGAGCCGATACCCGGCCGCCCCCATGCCTTCCCCTCTGGTCCGAATGCAAGCCGCGTGGGAACGCGAAGGCCACCAGCGGTGTTCTCCGGTTCTCCCTCCCTTGGCCCTTGCTTCGATCGGTGTTCTTTGCAGCCGGGCCCCGCCCGGGCGCCCGGGCCCCGCGGACGAAGTCCGCCCCCGGCTGGCCGCAACGCTCGGTTCCTGGAGGTGGGTTGCATCGAGTCAGGCGCCGACAATCTGTGCGTCTGTGCATGTCGGCTCGGCTAGTTTGTGAGGCTGTGCATGCAGCTGCATTTGCACGTGTGCGCGTCTCTCTCTCTCTCTCTCTCGCTCTCGCTCTCTGCCTCTCTCTCTCTCTCCCTCTTTCTGATGGACCTTCAGGCATTGGTGGCCTACTATTCCTGCACTGCCGGTGTCTCAGAAAGCCGCGAGCCTCTAGATCGGACTTTTGGAACACTTGCAACGTTTGGAAAGCATGGGCGGAAGTACTTTGTGGTTCAGTTGGTAAAGTCAGCTACCCAAAAACTTCCTGCACGATTCTTTCTTGTGGCTGCCATCTGTTGAGTCTGTCGCATCGTGAGTTTCGTGATATGTTGCCACGCCGCTCGGAGCTTGCTGACCCGAAACTAAAGAATTCAGTTTGCCCAGGCATGCGCTAGGTCATCTTGCTGCCCTCTGCCCTCGCTTTTTGTACAATTGCCGAAGACATAGGCAATAAGGACGTGGAGCAAGGATTCAACAGCACTTCGATACGGTCATGGCAGCCGAGAAGCTTTGTCCGGGAGCAAGGTGGTGGTGGTGGTGGTGGTGGTGAAGGTGCACGGCTGTAGCCGTGACCGCCCGCACTCGTCCCCCCCCACTTCTTTGGGCAGCTCCGTAAACGTCATCGCTGTCCTCCATGGAGGGTTCAAGAGGGGGAATTAGATCCAAGTGCAGCCAAGCATCCGAAAGGGGAGGGGGAGGGGA
>BGNK01003305.1:413-77890 GCA_003297005.1 Symbiodinium sp. clade A Y106 | reverse complement strand
CCAACCCCCCCATGTTTCGAAACAACCCCCATGTTTCGAAACAACCCTTGTATTCGCTACAGCTCAAGCATCCGACGCCTGAATACCTGAAAAGTTACACCTCACAACAGTCCTTTCTGGAAAGAAAAGACATGGGTCTAAACCAAGTTAGATGTCCTTGGTTTTGATATAGGGGCCCTTATACTTAGAAAACCTTTAGAATCGAACGCTCACAGAACCCTCATAGAGCTTGTCTAGAGCCCCAAGACTATCTAGCACATGGACCGTTTTCACTTCCCTTGGGTTAGTAGGGAATGGAGGAATGGGGTACAATTATAACTACTATTATTACCATTCTTCCATTCCCTACTAACCAAAGGTAGGATGAGCCCATGACTCCCTGGCTCTTAGTAGGGAATGGGGGAATGGATGCCTATGATAGTCTCTTAGGGGCCCCTATACTAGTCCCAATAACCCATTCTTCCATTCCCTACCTTAAGGACGAAAAAACCCTTAAAAGAAATGGCCCTATACCCTTATACTATAAATCCCTATATGGTCTATGAGCCTTAAACCCTTTTAGGGTTCATTTCGTCTTTAAGGTACTAACCAAACATTGTTTCAAGTCTTGAGTCCGGGTATGCGGAAGACTCAGCCGCAGCGTTTGCATCACTCTTCCCATGCCCACTATCTGCCCATCTGCCCCGCACCTTCAACTCTGCCTAAAGTACCCAGGGGCTCCAAAGTAGTTCCTTTTTGGGTGTCCCCTTTTTTTTTGGTTAGGGACTCTAATATACTACCCCAAAAGGAACTACTTTGGAGCCTTAGGGTAGCCAACACACCCTTAACTTTGAGCACGTCGGAAAGAAGCTCGAGTATTTGTGATCAACTCGGCCTAGAGTAGCCAGTCTTTGACCTTGCACAATTGCTACACCCCCCTGGTGGCTTCCGAGTTGACCCTAAAGCCATAGCCCCAAGGATCCAGCACACTGTTGAACGCAATAAAAAACATCGGAGACGCTCCCACATGCATGGCCGATACCCCTTTTTAGTTCCTTTTTGTTGCCTTTGTTAAACATGTGGAATCCTTAAGCTTGCGGTCCAAAATATCTCAGTATTAGGCACAAGGGTTTCAGATAGCAGCAGCCGTAGTTGACTATGTTGCGGAGTCTTTCCCTAGACTAGCTTGGAGAATATACAGGATAAGCCGATAAAAGCCCTCGCCCTGGACACCGACACCCGAAGCCCTGGACCATTGTCCGCTGGGTTCAAATCCCATGCAACCCTCAACCATGCACCGACCACGAAGTCTAGATCCCACAGCCCCTACGCCTCTAAAGCTTATAAACCTTACAAACCTTAAGCCCCAAGATAATGAGTCCCATCCCAGGGGTACGGATTCATCTCTGCACCCAACTTTCCGGTGGACGCTTGCATGCACTTCCCAAGATCGGCTTCGAGTTCAGGGTTTAGGGTTTAGTGTTGAGGGCTTGAAATTTAAGGGTTTCGGGTCCAGGGTTTAGGGTTCGAGGCTGTTTAAGGTTTGGGATTCAGCTTTTGGTGTCAGAGCAGCAGTGCTTCGCAGAGCTATTGTGTGAGTAAGTATACGAATACCCACGTATATCTTTACACATCTACATGCTTCCTTCGTGATGTTTGGTTCAGGGTTCGGGGACTCCGGGAGTTCGAGGCTTGTTTTGTTAGGAGGTTATGTTATGTGTGTGGTCCTATGCTGGCTCGAATTTGTTGTCGCCTTCCCTTTGGGTCGCGGTGACTTGCCGGATTCCTCTGCTTCGTTTGAGATTGCGGCATATTTGAAAGGTTTCGGCGCCTTGGGGAAGTGCAGAATCCGACTTGAACAGGTAAGGAACTCTACTTTGGACTCCTGGTTTAGGTCTTAGGATTGATGGTCTCAGCTGCTCACAACCTCGCCTTTATCGTCTGGAAGTGGATGCAGCCCCAACTGGCTCCCTGTCCCAAACCTTTCTCGAATAAGTTGAGAGCCGAAATCGCAGTTCGGTGTAATTTGGCGTACTGTACATACCTACACGCCTCGTTCATTACTGCTGATGGACAAAATCCTGCATGACCTTAAGGATTCGAAACTATGGGAAATATGGTATATTCCTTATAATGGGTAATTAATGCAGGATTTTGTCCATCAGCAGTTAGCCACAACTTCCTGGACCCTATCCACTAAGCCAAAGCCCTAACACCTGGAAGTCTTTAGCTCCGAACCTCAAAAAGAGAGACTAACCCTAAGGGTCCATGTACCCAAATAGTATATACTTTGGGCCCAATGTACCTATATAGGGAGTACTTTAAGGCCAATATATACTATATGACTATATGAGTACATGGACCCTTAGGGTAAACTCCGAGCCTTTTCAACCCTGTGAGGGTGTTTCGATCAACACTTAATATAGCGAAACAACAAAACCCCAAGCCTCCAATCCCCGTGAGTATATCTCACTCAAACCCCAAGCCTGCCCTAAACCCTGTGCCTCAAGATCCCAAACCCCGAGGATATCTATATCTTAAGTTCTAAGGAGACCTTAAGCCCCAAGATCCTAAACCCCTGAGGATATTTCATTCATGATCAAACCCGAAGCTTTCACTAAACCCCAAAGCTCCAAAGCCTGCCAGGATATCTACTTCAAGCCTGAGTTGGAACCTGTGGCGGTGGGTCAGCAGGCTCTCAGAGAGTTTTGGGCTCGAGACGCGTTTGCTTCGCTTGAGTTGTCGAAGAATGCGTTATTGAGGTCTGTGGTTGGGGGTTTGCCGGGGCTTTGGGTGTGGAGTTTACCTTGCAATACAGGGTGCAGAAGGAGATGCGGTGCTAATCCCTAAGCTCAGCCCTCTGCCCATAATTAGAGATGACCTGTTTTTTCGGGTGCCCACAAATTTTAGCACTGAGTTGCAAGTCCTACATCAACATCATCCTAAGGTCGCAAGTCCACCCTGGCCTTAATCATAAAGGTTGAGTTAGGGTGCATGTTCAAGCTTACCTGTAGCATGGCGTTCGACTGGCGATCAACACGTTTTCCCTGAACTGAAGGAGCCCCACAGATTTTACATCTTCACCCACACCAGCAACCCTCAACCTCCGATCAGTCGCTCCCATGTACTGAACCCTGAACCGCCACAAGTTCTACATGCAACCTAAAGCAATACGCGCTGCAAGAAGTGCTAGCACCCTGCTGACCCCAAATTCCTGGAACCTTACATAAATCGAGACCGCACAACCTAACCCCTTAAACCGACAACGGCAGGTGACTTTCACCATCCACTGGACGCCACAGGGCAAGCCTCAAGCGAGGGAGGCGCACTTCCGCGCATGAAGGATAGTTAATGAGGCTGCGGGTGGTGGAAGTCTGTGTTTTGGTTTGCCGGACCTTGCGTCGCCGGGGTTCACCCTCCCGTGTGCATTAGTCCAGGGTGCTGCCCCGACTCCTAAGCTGTTAATTGGAGGTTAGGATGTATAGGCTTTGGCATTTTTTCGGTGTTGTGGTAGGGTGTATGAAAGGGGGCTCTTAGCATTTCACGGCATTGTGTTTGGCGGTGTCGTTCTTGAAGCGGCCTTACTGGGGTTGTTGTACGTTTGTGGAGTTTGCGCCTGCAGACCTTCAGGTTCGGGCTTGCAAGCTCCGGCTTTCACCCAAGCTGCTGACGTTGTCGCGGGGTAAGATTTTAGGGCTATGAGGTTTAGGGATTTAGGCCTCGGGACCATTTAGCCATCTCATAGTGCTGGCAACCACCATACCAAACGGATCATGGCTACGCGCGACATCTTCGGGCCCATGTACTGCACTGGTCAAACGTTCAGGGGTGTAGGTCTCGTGATTGAGGTTTTCCAAGACTTGGCCAGCAGTAATTTCAAGCAGATGATCCCTACCAGCTCTCAAGCTAAATGCAAAGCCCGATAGCCTGAAGCCGTAAACCGTACCCCGACAAAACCCCAGGCACCTGTAATACAGAAGCTGAGGAATCACTACTTCTAGTACGTTTGTCTTCCTTATTGTTATAGTTGTAGCAGAGTATACTGCAAGCCCTATTCTAACATAGTAAACCCAGCCGCATAGTAACCCTTATAGATCCCTTGGAAGGAACTCTGTTCTCATTATTGAAGCCCCTGTATCCGACATTCCAAATGAGAGGTGACGAGTCCGATGCAGGCTGGTGAGGTTTTGGCCGCTGTCCCAGCTCCCTCACAGAAGATGTGCGGCATGCCTACAGCAGTTGGAACAGATGCGGTCTGGGATGTCAAGCTTTATCATCTGGGGCCGGTGGTGTCTACGATTGTTCAATCTGTTTTCGACGTTCTGAATTTTGCGTGTCGGGTTTGAGCACAGGTTATGGAGAATTGCTAGCAGAAGACGGACTTTCCTATGCGACATACTGTAATGATGGACTCCCAGCCCGAAGCCGCATCCGAATACCGATGTCGTCTGTTGTAGACTCACTGTTTCTGTTGCTACTTGTAGCGT
Source organism: Symbiodinium sp. clade A Y106 (assembly GCA_003297005.1). NCBI lineage: Eukaryota > Dinophyceae > Suessiales > Symbiodiniaceae > Symbiodinium > Symbiodinium sp. clade A. The sequence goes on along the minus strand of BGNK01003305.1, from coordinate 73,424 downwards.
GACGCTGACTCATGTCCTCCTGATCCTTGTATGACACTGGCTGGGCTGAGAGGCAGTCCTAATGTTGTAGACAAACCAGTTGGATCCTGAACGGGATCCCGCTAGACTGTACCACCTATGAATCTTATGTCCTAGTGTCAACAACGAAGGGAAGGTTAGGAAGGACTCCTCCGCATGAGTCCAGTCGAGTCCTTCTCTGCCTGCATGTTGAGGATGTGATCAAGAGTTCAAGGAATCTGGTGCCATGGCAATAGAAATAGACGGCGAAGGCTCTAGGTCTAGATGTCTTATGTTGAGGTGTTTGGGAAGGGTCACTATAAACCCGAAAGTCTCCCCACATCCAGCGACATCCATGCCACGACGCAATCGACCCTACTTCCCCAAGCGCCCCGACCTTCGCAAGCACCGCCGTATTCGCTTGCTGCAGTCTGGCACCGTGCGACGATACAATCCGAACAAAGGCCACCTGCATGTTGCAGACTTTTGATGAGCATCCGACTTACGCCCGAAACCCTAACCCTCAGTGCCTGTAGATTATCAGTTTAAAGTTTAGAGCTGTGGAGTACGTTTCGAGTTCTGGAGCATCAAGTCCTAGCAGCAGATTTAGTACAGGTGTGGTGGGGCGGACAGATGCTATGTTCCAAAATCCCCGCATGCAAGTAAAGCCGACAAGACTCTGCGACGACTTGTCTTGATGTGCTTCGCCAAGCTGCATTGTATTGCTACCCTCTCAAATTTGTTTCTGTTGGACGCTTCAACTCCTCAGGACCCTGTCCTAAGTATAGGTTAAGTAAAGGCTGTGTTGACTGTGCTGCGGTTGCAGCTTTGGGATGTACTGTTTCGTTTTGAGATCAAGCTGCAACTCTTAACCCCGATCTCCAGTTCAGAAGCCCGTGACTAGCCCAGCCTTACGTCCTACCTACTGTCTCCATTGTAGTTCCTTTTTTTGGTTATTTAACCAGTTCTATGGTTAGGATCCCATAAAAGAGATTTTGGTTAACCAAAAAATGGAGCTATAATGGAGACTGTAGGCTTCAGAACCCATGCCCCAAGTTGGTAGGGCTTACGGCCCTTTAAGCCCTTTCGCCGCCTCTGCCTTGCTAGGCTTCGGTTTCCTCGCGGTGGAAGGCCGATCGCAGGACTTTTCTCAATCGAGTGCTTTGTCGGCCATGAGGTTTAGGGGTTGAGGGTGGGGGGTTCAGGAGTTCTGGTTTCTGATACAGTTTATAATGAGAGTTTAGGGCTTTATTGAATTTGCACTGGGTTCCGGGTCTGGCGTTCATGGACTGCTTCTGCCAAGAGTCGAATCAGTCTCTGAGATGCAGAATATGGGAAAGGGGGGTTTCAAGGAGGAACCGGTAACCTGGAAAGCTTGTGAAATTCTGCGGGCACCCTGAAAAACGGGAAGGAAAATGGCATTCCCAGCTTGAGGCTATTCATACGGATACACTGTATGCATTCAGGTTTGCCGGCTTGAGCATAGCTCCGGCCGGTGATGCTGGCCACCCCAGCAGATTTATGATCGCAACAAAAGTTTCAGCATTTTTTGTTGCTCAAGGACACGTACCCAACAGTGCGAGTAGGGGCGACGAGCTCGACGTCTCGTCACGTCCTCCAGAAACCCAGTGCCGGGCGCCAGGATGAGAGTCACATGCGGGATTCTGGGTGTGGTTGCTGTGCTGCTGGCACGTTGGCCACAAGCTCAGGACTGCCTAGCTGTGAGGAAACAGCAAGATCCCAAAGCGCTTCGAGAACGCGATGGTTTGTCCCTGACATTAAGTGCGAGGCGATTGCGAGATTCTATAAGCCCGGAGGGAGCGCGCATGGTGCAAGAAGCTAAGCGATTGTATTCTTCGTACCACGGTGCTGAAATTCAAGTGTTCAATGCCATCATGAAGGCGGCTGTACAGTGTGATCAGTACAAACTAGGCAAAGACATCTATAAGAGACTTTGCAGCCTGGATATCAACAAGACCGCTCCGTCTTTCGCGACGGCGCTCAAGATTCATTCAAGGTTGGGTTCGAAGACTGCCGTGCGTGAAATCTGGGCAGAGGCCGTGAACACATGTGAACTGGACCCTGCACTTGCAGCAGCACGCATCTCGGCAGCTGCTGCCGAAGGCGATCTCGAAACAGCAGCTGCCGTTTTGGATCAGATGAACGACACCGGCATTGCAATAGATGTCTCCCACATTTCATCGGCTATTCGTGCCTGCTGGCAAGCAGAAGGAAATCACACCAATGCAGCCAAGTACTTGTTCCAGCTGCTAAAGGCACTAGACCTGAAGCCGAATATAGTTACTTTCGCGTCCTTGGTTGGAGCTTACGCTAATGCTGAGCTTGAAGATATTTTGGCTGCATACGCTGAAATGAAGATGCTGGGCATTTTGCCAAACAAGGTTTTTGCTGAAACGTATTTGGTGACTGTTCTACGTGTACGAAAGCCCAAACAGGGACGTTTGACCGACCAGAAGACGATCGCAGAGCTGCGCAAGTGTTCTCCTGAACGCATCGCAGCTGCGAGCCAAGCCATAGCAGACTTCGAGGGTGCAGGAATCTCCCTCACAAGCCTCAGCATGCGCATCCGTCGAGCTATGACGAAGCTGTAGTCATTCGGCTTATATGAATTGGGTTTAGAATGTCTTGCCACTGACATGTTCTGCAGACTTGTGAACATGCTGCGCCAGCTGCGTGTAGAGTCACTCCCGCTAAGCCCCAAACTGGATCAGATTTTCCCCTAAGGGTCCATGTACCCATATAGAGTATATACGTTGGCCTTAAAGTAGTCCCGACATAGGTACTTTAGGGCCAAAGTATGTACTATTTGGGTACATGGACCCTTAGGGTTCGTGAAGCAACTGGCCCTGGAGCCCCTGAGCCGGACTGTCGAAGCTGCAAAATTCGCAGGATGTTTACTTCCAGAAGCAGAACTTGCCCATGGAGTATCAGGCGCGCTGGCATCGTCCAATACCCCCCGACTCCACCTCGATCTTCGGGATCTAGGGTTTATACGAGAGCTTCAGACTTCAGAAAACTAGGTATCTCATCGCGCTGTCCGTTTTTTTAAAAAAGGATCCGATGTTTAGGGCTCTACATTAGGACCCCTTGGTTTTTCCAGTGCTTGTTGATTTCCGGTGTTGATGCTTTGGTAACTTCGAGCTTTTGCTGACTGTTCAGGGCCAAAGTTCAGGGTTCTGGGCTTGAAGTTGAAGCGAAAGTGGCTGTTCAGTGTAAGTGTAAGGGCGACATGAACCTTGAATACCCCGCCTTTGTAGAGTTCCTCATCGGGGTTTGCACAAAGTTACACGGCCTTAAAAGCGTTTCTTAGGGTCCAGAGACGTTTTGTGCTACTGCGGAGGCTGCATTGACCTCTGTTGACTTCAGGGTGCAGAAACTAAGAACCAGATGCACGTACGATGTGGATTCTTGACCAATGCAAGCTATCCGTCAGTTTGTCTGGTATCAACCGACTAAAAGCCGTGCGACATTCAAGCTGGATCACCAGAAGCCTTGTCTCTCAACCGCTTCGCACGTAAGGTGAAGTTAGGTCTTTGCAGTTAGATGTTGTCTTTCTCCAGCCTCGCAGAAGGTTCAGTTTGTCAGCTTACCAGCAAGGCCTTGGAGCCCCCTCTCCGGAATTCTATGGCGTAACACACGTAAAAAAGCAAGCTCCGTTCGACACGGCTTGAAATAACGGCTGAGGAACAAGCTCGGTTTCTTTGGAGCATGCTAGTTGTGTCACCATGGGTAAAGGTTCCGGAAAGCCTGACTAGGAAAGATGTCGTGTGGCTTTGGGTTCTTAAATTTTTGTGTTCAGGAGTCGACGGCCATGGATGGCGCGCAGGCACCGGAGCCCGCAATTCTTTTTCGGATATATATGTCATAAAAGTCATGAAAACTCTAGATAAGACATAGTGTGAGAGACGGTCGGACGTTGGCAACAACATGCTGATGAGACTTGGAGTTTTCTGGTTTCGCACAAAACACAAAGCCAGAGCCCCTATCCCATACTCTCAAATCTGCACCCCACATCTTCATAGGAGACCCGATTGCAAATTCTTCAACAGCATGTCGGCTTCATGGCACGAAACCAGAGCGCCTCTCAGAGTGCCGAAGCTCCCCGAAACCGTCAACTTTAGACCCACGTGGCAATTTTCAATCTTCGACACAATTGCTCCATCAAGCTCGAAGCTCGATCTCAGATTCGAAGTTCAGCGTTGCTTGCAGTTCGGTAGTTTCGCGTTTCGTGGTGAAGAGGTCCGAGTCGTTGCGAAGTTCGGAAACAGCCTGTAAGGACCTCCCGACACATCAAGTATATGGGCGGAAAGATCAACGGCTCAGGGCTCCAATAGCGGGATGCTTTTCATCACATAGGTACCGCGGTTTAAGTAGACAAGAGGCCTATAGAGGAATGTGGCCAAAGCGGAAAGTCTCCCCGTATAAGTCTTGTCTTGTCGTACGGTCATTTCATATTAGTTCTGAGTTCAGCATGTCAATCTGTTGGGCAGCGTGGCTCGGGGCCTCTAACCCAAGCCGATGGGACCCATAGAGCTTAACAAAGACAGACATTATTAAAAGCCTTCGACGCTCCCCGGCTGACATTTGGGAAACCCGAGTAAATTTGCCGAAGCCGTGAATCAATTCAACATCTTCTCAACCTGTACCGCTCGACGCCCAAATCCGTATGCAGGGTGTGAACTGAAGTTTTAAACCGCAAATCTCCGAAGCATAATACCGAATCCCAAAGCCATGCTCCCATACCTTCGTGCCAACTTCCTGTTCTCTGAGTTCTAAATACTCTAAATTGTATGTGTAACCTTAAACCCGAAATCATCGTTATTTCCGGTATTCCTTATCCCCACAAGTGGAAGCCTAGACCCTCAATTCCAAAATTCTAAATCCACATGCAAAGACCCAGATGCCAAACCCGGCTGAGACACGGACTAAGCCCTGTCTTTGGGCCCCCATTGGTAGCTCTTTTTCTGGGTTACCTTCTACCACAGTGGAGACTTTGGGGATCTCCAAACCCCAAACCCTAAAGTCTTAAACCCAAAACCCTAAACCCCATAAGCCCTAACCCCTCAACCCAGAGTCTGCTTCCAAAAAATCAGGTATCGGTTTATGGCTTGCGGGGGCCCTATATCTATATCCCTGCCTCTGACCTCCTACACCTTGAAATCCCGCATAATCCTAATGCCTGAAGACATAAACCCTACACCCTACTTCAACCCTGAAGTTCTAAACCCCCTAACCCATCAACCCACCGTCTGCTTCCTGGCAGTTCCAATTTAGCGTCGTCATGTCCCCTGCGCAGAAGCCCCAGGCCCAGGTGCGGCTCTGAATGTACTTGGGATTTCATAACATGGGAGCTTCCGAAAATTAGGGGTTCTGTTAAAGGGATCCTTTAAGGGTTCCTTAAAGGGATCTATAAGGGTTCTATAAAGGGTTTAGGGTTTTCGAAATTAGGGGTACCTTATGTTGAGGTCCGTATAACAAGGATCCTACTATTTAGGGTGCTACATTAGGGTCCCCTATTGTCGGAAGCTCCCATATGGTTAACAACTAATGAGTGCATATCTTCTGGTATTATGGTTCGTGATATATCTTCTGGTATTGTGGTCGCAGTGGGTGGGCAGGAGAATCACAGGAAGCTAGTTCGTCAAGACGGCAACAGGACATCATTTTGAGGTCGGCTCTTTTTGTTGTAGGTCTCCTGATCACTTAAGACATGAGCCTAGCTGTGCTGGGATTCGGCGTTTCAGTTCAGGCCTTGGAAATCCCAAAGGGTCCCATGTACTGTTACGGGAGATACTTGCCCAAAATCATAATAGTAATTCCTAATACAGGATTATGTAGGAATCCTACATCCTACCATCTTATAGGCACTTAGGACCCTTCAACCCTAAACTCTAAACCCTAAACCCTAGCACCGAAAACCCTAAGCCTTGTCTGCGCGATTTGAAGTGTGCCACGTCAGGGCGCAGGGCTTTCCGCGGCATATAGTAAACACCAAAAGTTTGGAAACCGGAAAAAGGACAGTCAGTGCTGGGATGCCCTGTACATGACTCTTAAGGATTGATCCGGGTTTAGGCAGGCTAGGGGCTTCAAAGGGGCGAACCATAGGCCATGAATGCAATCGCTTTTCGCCTTGTCGCCATACAAGGACCCCCGCAGAAGAATGCATTCCACTCCAGTGACTCTGCAAAGCCTCTCACACACACAAACAAGTAGAGCTGATGCCCAAAGGTTCTTAACAGCTAAACCCCCCAATCCTGATACGCTAAACTGCTAAACCTCGACCCTAGAAGACTCGGCCAGGACATGGAACTCATAGCAATGCCTGGTCCCAACAACGGGGCCACGGCTGGCAAGGGTGGCTTTGCTGGCGTCAAGAGGCCCAAGCTGTCACCGTCGTTGATGTAAACTAAGCGCCCCCACTTCGATTCAGGATGGTCATAAGTTCAGGGATACTATCTGTGTGTATATATATAGCATGTGTGTGTATGTATGTATGTATGTATGCAGGTACGTAGGTATGTACCTATAGGTAGGTATGTATGTATACACACACGCGTCAGGGTGGTCATTTTCCACTCCTTGTCACATACAGCCCAAAACCATGGGGAATGCCGGTGTCCTCCTTATTCTGGCTAATGCAGGACTTTGCCCCAGCAGCCGGATGAGTGACCAGAGTACTTAAAATACACACCGGCAGCTTCCGATACTTGACGAAAACAGGAAAAGATGCTTCATTGCCCTGTTCGTTACACTTGTCTAACATGGATCGTAGGACCAGACAAGACAGGACAGTGGAAATTGCTTTGAAGCTGATTCAACCCCAAAGCCCTCAGATCCCAAGCATACAAATAGTTCTTACTTGGGTGTCTGAGTCTAACGCCCATAAATAGTACCTACTTTGGGCCAGGTTGAACTCTTTGGGAAATACCAGCCCGCAACCCATGATGTAGGAAACTCGTGGGCCACCAAACTCCGAAATCCTTGGCCCCAGGGCCTGTCCAATTAGCCATGGTGCCCCCTTATAGTATCCTTATAACTTCTGTATACATATGCAGTGTGGCATTCCCGGAAACCCTAGTGTAGTTGCAAAGCCCCACATGTTACTCATTCAGCCTGAGCCGGACCCTCTGAAAAGCGTGACCAACGCCACCTTTAAAGGCCACCTTGCGGCAACAGCCAGGCTTACAGCTTGCTGATGGATTATACGAGCAGCCTTAAACCCCCCCCAAAATTAAGGTTCCCAAACCCTAAATTGCCAAAATCCCCAAATCCTATAATCCCTAATCCCAGAGCCCTCTAAGCCGTCCTTTCTGAACCGTTGGGGCAAGGCCAGCGCCTACGCAGGTGCCAGCGAGACCTTCAGGCCTTTCGGGTTCATGAGCTATTCGGTTTGGAGCATGCAGGGTTTGGGGTTCAGGGATGCCTGGGTGTGTAGGTGTTTAGGGGGACATCAAGACCACAAAAATCCAAAGCACCACAAGTCACGAATATATCTTAAACTATATAGAGGGAGTAGTGTTCTGTCGATTCCTTCATGAAGCGGTCGAGACTGTAGGATCGGAAGCAGCTTCTTGTTAGTGGAGCTCTTTTGGGGTTTGTGGAGGTTCCCTGCCTTGAATCTCAGATTCATGGCTGTTTGCATTTAGGCTTTTCAGAGACCCTTGAATTCAGAACGCTGACCTGCGAACCTTGAACCCAAAGGGTCCTAGGTAGCAGAATGTAGGGTTTATATAGTAAAGTAGGAATTGCTATGATGGTTTGGGAAAGTTTCCCCCAAAAGGGTACCTAGGATGTTTTGGGGAAGATATGGCACGCTCTTGGTGGAAGTATACGGCGCTGGTATGTGGTCTCAGAGTACGCAGTCGTCTTTGTTTTCAGACCCTATTGCTCCATGTACTTACATAGTATATACACGTATGTACTTAGGCCGTATAAATAAATAAGTAAATAAATAAATATATATATATATAATATAAATATATACACATAGGAACCCCTTTAAGGCCTAAGTTTTGTATATCGGTACATGCACCTTTCGGAGACCATAGTAGGGTACCATCGCATAGAGTTTCGTTAGGCTGCAGCGGGTCTAGAGTCTAGAGTTGCTGCTTGCGGATATTCCAAAGGCAACGTTCCGCCGCGCGAGCAAGCGTTCATTACAGTAGGAGATATAGATGCATGCATTTACATACATACATGCACGCGCCACGAGTTCATGACGATTTCTGGGCATGCACTAGTTAAACTTGGGCAGGCGCAGGCAAGCATACATATACACACACACACACCTTTGCATGTGCAGCATATGCATGTGTATCTATATTTATATACAGATATATTATATGTATATGTATACTATAGCTTGGAGAATGCCTTCTTCCCCAGCTTGCATTGCAGTACCGGCGGCAATGCAAGTGATGGCGAATCCGATGGTGAAAAGGCTAGGCTCCTGGATGTGGGGTTTGATGTTTCAGCTTTCATTGTTTCATCGATCGGTAGGCGGTAGGTGGGAGTCCTATTGGCTCCATCTAGCTGTGATATAGGATACCCCCCCCCCCCCCCCCCCCCCCNCCCCCCCCCCCGCCCCAGGCTCAACAACGAGCATCACACCGTTCAGGTCAGATGCCCTAAGCCTTGAACCCTCAACCCCCAAGGATACGCGAGGCGCTCCTGACCAAGGTGTAGGATGCTTCGGAAGTTGGGTTGTGTCATAGAGCGGTTCCGGGTTCAGCCAGAGGCCTGAGCCCTAAGCCAGTCCGCAAAAAGTGCCACCACGAACCCTGAAGCCTTGTGCTGTAAACCGCATGCGGAGTCTGAGAGCTCGGGAACTACAGACTTGAAACCGTGACGACCCTACTCCCCGAATCCTACCGGGTGATCCCCAAACCCACTGTTTGAAGGTTATACCCTGCAGTTAAGGGGTCATAACCTACTAATCCCTAAGGGTCCATGTACCCGAATAATATATACTTTAGCCTTAAAGTAGTCCATCTATAGGTACTGTGGGGCCAATGTATATACTATTTGGGTACATGGAGCCTTAGGGCTAATGGAACCCTATACCATGTACTGGCGCCTCAATCAATCTGACGAGTTCTCCTATGAATCCCTTATAGAAGCCTTATAGGAGCCCCTGTGGCCTAAATGAGGGTTCCGAATCTAGACCTAAACCCTAAACCCTAAACCGATAAACAAGCACAGAAATCTTATCGACGGTCCGTAAAAAGCGACAAAACTGAATTCTATCCAATCTCTAGTGAAGACATAGCCAAAGAACTACCCGATGAGGCCAAGACCTATGCCGACTAGCGCCGCTCCGGAGCCAAGTTTTGGGGCGCCGAGCTTACTGAACGTTCGCGCTCAGTTGTCTTTGCTGTTGTGTCGCACCTTGAGTACATGGTCAGTTTCGGTCGCCGAGAGATTGATCAATGTGCAGTTGTCATAGGGTCCCTTAGGGGGGTATGGGGGGGACTATACTTCCTTAATTAAGTCCTTATTATAGGTATTAAGGCCTCCTACCCCCCTCCCCCCTACCCCCTAAGGGTCCCAATGAAGTTGTCTTCGGGATCAACCGGTTCTCGGCGCGAATGGAGGGGATTCTGTCAGTAGGCTTGACAAACACTCCAGCGAAGCATGAACGATGAAGAAGCTTACGCCCTTGGTGTTCATGGTTATGTCGTAAAGCAAAAATCTAGGATCATGGAGGTTTATCGGTCACGTCTAGGTTTGCGGTAGGTTGGGCGCATGTGGGTTGAGGGGCCTGAAAATGTAGAACATTAACTACATGTCCTTTCAGTATACCGAATGACATTCAAAGCAGTACTGGGCATATCATCTGAGCCTGATAAACCCTAAACCCTAGTCGGAAAAAAGGTGCTTAAAGCACATCCTAAAAAACCCTAGACCCTAAACCCTAAACCCTATCAACCCCCGACCCTCAAAACCCTAAACTCTATAAGCCCTAAGCCTGGAGCCTTGGTAGGCTTATGGCTTCCAGAACTCGGTGCAGCAGCTCATGTGCGGCATCCCAGTCCTTCGGGTTGATGTCTACATTTTGCACCTTGAAGGGTGTTCGGTTTAGGGTTTAGGGTTTAGGGATTTAGGGTTTAGGGTTTAGGGGTTTAGGGTTTAGGGGTTAGGGCCAGGCACGCGGCTCTGTCTCCGCTGCTTCCCAGTTTGGATTGGATTTAGGAGTCGGGGCCCCTCCATGCGCTTCCTTTCCTGGCTGTGATGTTTGGGATTCTCATCGTGCAAATGTGGCCAGAATGGGAACTATCTGAACACCATCAGGATAGTTGGTTTAGGGTTTAGGGTTAGGGCGTGCTGTGACAAGGATTTCTCGTGTTGCGGGCCTCGGCATGGCAGGGCCATGGCAAATATCTTCGGAGTTGAGAGCGGGTCTCGATGTCACGAGTTTAGCCCACAGTGACCCGAGACTCAAAAACCTTGTTGTCAGCTTGCTATGCAAGACCCAGACAAGTTCAAGAAATGTTGGTATTGTTGCCACCATCTAAGTTCACAGCGAAACAAAATAAGTCGTAATTGCTGGCAGCAGCTCCCGATCACCTGTGCCTTCAGAAGCAAGTGCCTCTCACCACCGATCTGTATGAAAGCAGAAGGCATTGGGAATAAGACCTTCCCGTTTCCTAGTTGTACCTCGTGTCAGACACCTGCACTTTGCACTGTTGAAAACAGTGTTCCTAAAGGCATCCCTTCAACCCAACGAATCCGAACACGGTCCCAGGGCAGCAGCCGGTCTCCAGCCGACATTAGGTGCGGCGCCAGCAGGATCAGACAAGTAGATGGCGATACTGTTGATAGCCATAATTCCAGATTTTGGATGTAGCACCTTGCCTGCTATGGTCATGTGTCTCCTGCTTTACTGTATTGCCTGTGTTTTTGTTTTACTAGTTCTGCTTCAGTTGCAGGCCGCAGCCGTCGCCATTGCTGTTGTCGCCGGTCTCGTAGCATTCTTCGTCTTGGTCTTAGTCGTCGTAGTAGTCGTCGTCGTAGCAGTAGTAGTAGCAGTAGTAGTAGAAGCAGCAGCAGGAAAAAGTAGTAGTAGTAGTAGTAGTGGTGGCAGTAGTAGCAGTAGTAGTATGACGTTTTGTAGCAGCAGAAGAAGTGGCAGATTCTACGCTTCAAGAGCGGACTATCTTTGGAATCTATGGAGTACTGAGTATGCTACGCAAAGCAGCTCATTCTATTCCTGAGCTTCTATTCGAACCTCAGACCTAGGACCTAAGCCCTGATCCCATGACTCCGGCAAAGCACGAACGACCCAAAAATCATCATCAGCTGAGAATGTGAAGTTGGGTTCGGTTGATGATCCAAAAATCTGCATTTGCCATAATGCGGAATATACCGTAATTCCCATAGTCTAGGGTCCTTAAGGTAATGCAGGATTTATATCATCAACCGTATTTCTGCCTATCAAGGAATCCTCTTCCTCCCGAAACCCTGAGCCCTTGAGCCCAATATCCCGAAGCGTGTGTCATCAGTTCCCCCAGTGAGCATACATGTGACCGTAACGAACTATGTCTACTGGCACCCTAAACCCAACACCCTGAGCTCTCCATCCCTATTTCAATGCGAAGCCCTACAGTAACCTTACGGGTCCCTCAAAGGAACCCTTAAAGCAAACCTCAAAAGCCCTAAGCCCTACTGACAACCAGAATGAGCCAAAGAGAGTCGCTCACAGGAACCTTCAAGGGAAACCTGAAAGACGCTAGACCCTAGTGATACTCAGAATGAGCCAAAGGGAGAAGTGTTGCTCATAAACTCTAAACCCTACAGTACCGTTATGAAAATCTCAAAAACCCGTAAACCCTAATGACATTCACCATCAGAATGAGCCAAAGAGAGGTGTTGCGGCCCCCAGTTATGCAGACGGCAAGACCAGAGGGACCGCCTGAGCCCTGGTTTGGGCTTCAGGGTTTCTGGGGTTTAGGGTTCCTTTTAAAAGGAGGGTTTAGGGTTCTTTTAAAGGGACTTTAAGAACTCTGCAAGGGCTTTGGTGTTTGTGCATTGGATGAGGCTTTACGCAGCAAAATTCGCATTTAGTTATACTGCAGGGAAAAGGCTGCAGGGCAGCTTTGGCCGATCAGGGTGCTTGGCCATTAGCTTGCTTCGGGAAATCGGGATTTAGGCTTTGGGAGTGCGAGGTTGTAGGGAAGCCTTTGCCCGGCATACTTCAGGTTCAGAGTTTAGGGTTAACCTGGCTATGCGAATTCGGGTTTTAAAGTGCGCTGCTTAGAGTTTAGGCCGACTCATATCTATAGATCCTGCTTGAAGTCTCGGTTCCAAGTCCCTTCTTAGCATCGAAGGCGGTTTTGGACGGAGGGCTTACAGCCCCGAACGCTGAACCCTACTCCAGAGCTCTTCTGCTGTGTTGCAGAGTTGAACAGCTGCTTTTGGTTGTCAGATCCCGTGCTTCGAACGGTGGAGGCCAATCCTGATTTGAAGTAGTTGTATTCCTGAAGCAAGGTATATTGGGCTCTCTTTGAGTATGTGAAGTAGGACTAGTACTTTGGATTTGAGATAAAAAATGACCCCATAAGTCCTAAACCAAACTACCCATAGGCCCCAAAGTAGTTCCTTTTGGGGGTTCATATTTAGAATTCTATAAGGTACTCCCAAAAAGGAACTAATTTGGGGCCTTTGGGTAAAGCTAAGATACCCATATAGGAACTACTTTAAGGCCAAAGTATATACTATTTGGGTACATGGACCCTTAGGGTATGACAGGTTAGGATCCGGGTAGAGATCATGGCCACACCGACTCAGGGTCTCGGGGCTGGGGGATTAGGGTGTTTTCCATTTAGGTTTAGGGTTTGCGAGTCTAGGGGCTTTACGGGTTCAGTGGCTTAGGGGTTGTTGGGGACTACAGCGGGTTTAGGGTTTAGGGTTTAGGGTAGAAGAGTGGAGGAGTCCACCTGAGGGTCCGGTACGTAACCATCTTTTCGCCCTCGAAGTGCTTAAACCCTGCACCCTAAGCCCTAAAGCCTTGATACTGTTGATGGACAAAATCCTGCATGACCTTAAGGACTCTAAACTATGGGAACTATGGTATATTCCCTATAAAGGGTAATGCAGGATTTTGTCCATCAGCAGTATCTCCTCGGTGCGGTACGGAGTCCAAGGTTGAAGATTCGATGGATTTAATAACATTGGGGTTCCGAGTTCAGAGTAATTACATAGGGTTAGGGTTTCTAAACCCAACCAGCGGCATTGTGAGGTGAAGTCTTTCAACCCGATGAAGGCCCCGCGGCAACTGCAGTGTCCGAGAATTAACTGCAAATCACCGAGCCGCACTTTCGGTCCAGGGTAAATGGTTTAGTGACAAACCCTGAAACCCTATATATAAACCCAAGCCCTAGGCCCTAAGTGGTTGGCGTTGATGGTTCAGGGCTTTGCATCGCGGAGCGGAGCTTGGGGCTTAGGGAGTTGGCTTGCATGGACACTGCACTGTCTATATGTACGTTTGCATGTACTTATCTGTGCATGTGTGCATGTGTGTGTGTGTGCGTGTGTGTGTGTGTGCGCTCCTGTGTGTAGGTAGGCGTAGGTGTGTGTGTGTGTACATGTACGTATGTGCGTATGCATGAACGGTTGAATTAATGAATGAATGAATGAGTAAGTGAATGAATGAATGCATGAATGAATACATGAATACATGAATGAATGAATGAATGAATGAATGAACGGATGCATGCGTGTATGTTTGTATGCATTTAAAAGTGTATGTGTATGCATGCATGCATGCATGCATGTATGTATGTATGTATGCATGTATGTATTTACGTATGCATGTATGCACGCATGTATGGATGCATGCATGTATGTGTATGTATGTATGTAATTATGTATGTAGTGCGTGCATGAGTCCCTGTATGTGGGTATGTAAGTATGAAGACATGTTGCCATGCATTCTTGGATGGATGGACGGATGGCTGGATGGATTTGTCCACCTACCTCTGCCAGGGGACATCGGCGGTTCAGCATAGGGACGACCCCGCACCTGCTTACCCCCAACAGCACTTCTGAACCCAAGACACTGAAGTCCCGATACCCTGATGCAAGCCCCTTGTCTGAACCTCCGATCTGGCTTCCAGGGATTTGGCTTCATTGCTGCTCCGACGCTTCCAACGGATGCGCAGATCTCAGCCCTGGAGTGGAAAAGTCTAGGAAGAGGCGTTCAAAAACGGAATCGCTGTTTGGAGTTTTCACAGTATGCGGCTTGACGGGGTTATCGGATTTCGGCAACATTAATCCATTCCGAAGCCCGCATCTGACTCTGTATATATAGGTTGCAGAATCATCTTGAAGAATCCCTGAACCCTTAAACCCTAATCCCCTAAACACTAAACCGGAACGTCGTGCCCACATCTCACGACCGTAATTCCTTGATGCAGGGCTTGCCGGAGCGCGGGCTCGGCTGTGGTGTTGGTGGTTTGGCTTTGGGGTTTAGGATGTAGTATAGGGGCCTGAATATTTACGAATAGTATTTTCTGGGAGGGGGGGGGGGGACCCAAATAGAATTATAGTACAATGGGGCCAAAACCCTATTGGTCCTGATGGTTCGGAAAGCCGGGAGTTTTGGATTCACAGCTTGGGGGGCAGATTCTATCGGGTGCCAGGACTGTGGGAGTATTAGTTATTAGCTGTCTTTGAGAAGCATATGGTTCAGCCCCATTGTGGGAATCGAGTCAGGTCTACTTCAACGCCAAGTCACTGGACGATGCATACCGCTCCTTGCAGCTTGATGGACAGCAGGCCAGAGACAAAGGATTCTCTGTAGAGGGTTAGGAGGGTCGAGGAAGGTACACGTCTTCGTGTTAGTAGCTTCTTGTGAATGTTGTGTTTTCTTCAGTAAGTCTTACGGGGCGAAGAGTGCAAATGCTGATCGAACCGTGCATAGTAAATCGATCGAGCAACCACTCACGTCCGAATATTTCCTAGAGACAGGCCTAAACCCCAAATGCCTCTGTTCTATAAGCGTTAAGCCACAAGAAGCAGCTAAGCTCTGAAAACAGGTCGCCTTCAATGTGCGCTACACGCAGGACGGCAAAATCCAGGCGACTGACGTCCAGGCGGATGGCGCAGGGATTTTACAGCTTCCAGTGGGTCGGGGTTGATGCACAGCACGCCCAAGGCGCCCATTGCCACAATCAAGCACAATAACTATACCTATTATTGAATTAATTTAAATGACCACAGGGCTTCGCATGCTACAAAGTTTGATATCTATGAAATAAACTTTGGGCGAGGTATGCATACTCCGTAGTCAGAGGGTACGTATGGGCCTTGATGGGGGTGAGGATGTTGGTGCAGTGTAGGCATTACGTCGTTTTTGTCGCCTTCACCCTGAACTCCCGGAATCCCCCAAAGCCTATAGTACCTCGCCCAGCGGGTCCAAGTACCCAAATAGTAGGGTTTTAGGTCCCAAAATCCATACTCTGAATGGTTTTTGGTCCCTGAAACCCTACTATTTGGGTGCTTGGACCCTCTGGGTCGTAGCACCCTTGAGCTCCAAATACCTAAATAGTAGGTTGCTGGGGTACATATTTACTAGATGGTTCCTAGCCGACTATGTAGGGAGCTGGAGCCCTAGAGGAACCCTGACAGCACCACAGCTCCGGTACCTTGAGAGGTTTTCTCTTTTGCTTTCTTGGAAGGTTGGCGTGTGAGAGTGGCCTAGCGACTCCGCTGCAGCGGCACCACCGTGGGGTCTTCTAGAAGACTGCTGTGGCTTTAGGGCCTTACCTTATGACACCTGAGCCCTTAATCCAGAATTCCTGAAGCCTAAACTGATAAACGGACCTAGTCAGCACACTTCAAAAAAAACTGAGCGAGGGCTTACGGTGTAGAGTTCGGGGTGCTGAAATTTGTTTCTTTTTGTTGGCCTGTGCTCAGGGCTTCAGAGCTCAGCGCTCGGGGCTGAAAGTTTTTGGGCGTAGAGTTTGAGCTTCAGGGAAGTTTAGGGTTCAAGGGTTAGGGTTTAGGGAGTTTAGGGCTCAAGCAGAGGCCATGAGGACCCAGAGAAAAGCTGCTTGCAGGTCCATCAAGTTACGCTTGATGCCAACTAAATGTCGAATAAGCCAACATATTATCAGCTAGAATTTCGCCGCAAGTAACACACAACTTCAGCCTGCACGATCCTCCAGAGAGATGCGGACTGCAGCGTCGTCTAGCTGTCAGGTCCGGCGTGAGCCTCCAGAGAGTGAAGAAGTTTCGGACGTAGGAAAGGGCCTCAATAATTGGCCTAGAGTCTAGAGCTTGCTGGTATTTTAGAAGTAGTATGATTCGAATAAGGAGCCCTAAGGAATAGTGTTTGAAACTATTCAGCCTTCTATCGCACGAGGGGCCCGCCAAGCACTCTTGAAATGGAGCCCTTAAGGTCCTAATGAGTCTGCAAGAGGTTTTGAGATAGGCCCTAAAGAGGCCTGCCTCTCCCAATAAGTTCTACCCTAACCCCGAATAACCTACCTCTTCAAGGACATATACAAGGAAATCATAATAAGGAACCCTGAAAAGGTAGGTCATGCAGGGTTTAGGGTTTAGGGTTTAGGGTTAAGGTACAGGTTGCCTTCGGTTTCGAACCTGTCAGCAGCTGGCGGCTCACCCCGGGCAGCCTCGAAAACAGCACCGGGTCACCTTTGGGACGAGCGAACCTGAACCCTGGCAGTCCCGAGCCCTAAATGGCACAAAGGAGTTTCCTGAACTTTACAACGCCCTTCACATTTGCATATAACCCTCAGTTTGAGCAGGTGTTCAGGAATCTCGAGTTTCCCTTCTTGGCCTTTCTAAGGGGGAAACCCAGTTACTACCCTGCATCTCTACAGCCCTCACATACTCGCTTACACCCCAAGCCCGAAATGTCCAACCTTCAGCCCCAAAGCCCTGAACAAAATGCCCTAAACCCCAAGAAGCCGTAATCTGAGGTCAGGCACATACGGGTTTTCTCTTCGGGAGCACTACAAGTTGTTCGGTTGCTGTCTGCTCGTCCATCGCGTTTCAGCAGCCGGCGGTCCGAAAAGGGCAGGCAGAAAAAAAAAAAAGATACAGGGTTCAGGGGAGTTACAGTGAACCCCAGAAAGTTGGAACATGGCTTTAGGAGGATTAGTGCTAGGATCCCCTATACTTTACCTTAAGGGCATGAGGATATTGATGTTCCAACTTTCTGGCTTCTACTATAAGGTGTAGGGTTCGCAAAAGGGATCTGGCAAAACTAGTGAGAGCTTTCCTCTCATTGTCTTCATCGCACATACTGACATACTATGATATTCCCCAAATTAATTGTATGAGTCTTAAAGCCCCTATATTGACTTCGGGGTTGTCTGAATTAGGGTCCACACAACCCACAACCCAAAAGGGCTTAGCGGGATGCAAGCTAGGCACAAACATCCTTCGCCATTGTACGCCTGAGGTTTACGTTAGATGCCTCAGTAATTGGCTGTACTGACTCTTAGGGTTCAGAATTATTGATACAATATATACCCACCAGCCCTAGGCTATTCTTTTGAGGCCCCTGCACTTTCACTGCGAGTGTCAAGATGAAAGTATAAGGTTTGGGACTTAGATTTATTGATGGAGTACGATGGCGGTTCGCATGCTCGCGTTGGAAGAGGTACACTGAAGGGAGCCCGCATCTAGAAGAGCGGCCTTGAATTTCAAGGCATGATTCAGCGGGTCTGTACCAGGCCTAGGGTTTAGGTGGCTTACAAGGGACCACTTGGAGGCCCTTTTGACTTAGTAAGTCTACTTAGTATCCCCTAGAAACCATATTATAATCCCCCATAACCCACCTTACTAACCCTACTTACTAAGTCAAAAGGGCCTCCAAGCNACCACTTGGAGGCCCTTTTGACTTAGTAAGTCTACTTAGTATCCCCTAGAAACCATATTATAATCCCCCATAACCCACCTTACTAACCCTACTTACTAAGTCAAAAGGGCCTCCAAGCAGCCTAGATATCTGGTGCTCGACCCACCGTTTGCGGCTTCATACGGCCAGAAGCAATGACAAGACAACGGTAGTGATCACTAAAGTTGTTGGTCCCTGGTAAACTTGGGAGGCTTCGCAGTCGCTCCGGTCTGCCCATGGCCTCATTAGTCGTCCTAGTCGTCGTCATCGTCGTCGATTCGAAGCACCAGTTCTGGCATCCCCTCTGAGAGGATGGAAAGACCAACACGGTGTGTGGAACATCCGTCGGCGCCTCAGATCGGGAAACTCCATGCTGCACGGCTATGGCGAATGTCTCCTGGAGCACAGTGAGACACCCCAACCCTAGGCGGCATGACACCACCAAGACAAAGGCATGCGAAGGATATCCTACCTAGAGTCTCCATTGTAGTTCCTTTTTCTAGTTAACCAGTTTTATGGTTAGGATCCTATAATAGAGATTTTGGTTAACCAACAAAAGGAACTACAATGGAGACTATAGGTACAGCATAAATTTACTCGTGTGTAAGAACGGAAGAGCTGATGCACAGGCCTTCAGCTCTCAACTTAGCCCGCCTGAACAAACACCCAGACTCGATGCAGACATCTCATTCGTAAAACCCGGTCCCTTGATATGCAGATGCTGCGAGTCAGGGGTTCAAGAGTCTTCGTTGATGAACCTGTACACTCTCACCCCTATAAGAGGCCGAAAATCCATACCAACACTTTATCCGGAATCCTTAAAACCTCGGAGCCCGTAAGAAACAAAACTTAGGGTTTAGGCTCGATTTGCCTAGCTTTGGTTAGTAGGGAATGGAAGAATGGTAGTAATAGTAGCTATAATTGTACCCCATTCCTCCATTCCCTACTAACCAAAGGTAAGATTGGGGAGTTCAGGGTTGCAGGGCTTTGGGCTGCATGGGTTTTACGGTTTGGGATTCGAGGCCTTGGGTTTCCGGCTTTGTCGGAGAGAGAGAGAGAGAGAGAGAGGGAGAGAGAGGGAGAGAGAGAGAGAGAGAGAAAGCAAACAACTGCGAAATTAGGTCTTCAGGCTCGAGACGTCCTCACCCTGCAAGTTTCTCACCAGTCCCGTTCCAGGTTTCGAAGACTTCCACTTTCTATAGGGATCCGAATTTGTATCTGCTCATAATTTGTAACCATATGCCGTATACACTACGATTATGGAATTAGGTCCCAAAAGACCATCCTTCTTATGGTCTCCAGGGGACCTAGGTCCACACTGGTAGTGTATATGGACCCTCTGGGTTACATAAGGGTTTGAAGATTTCAGCACTATAGTCTGAGGGTTTGAAAGTTTGAGGTGTTCAGGTTTAGGGTTCCGGATGGTCTGAAGCGTTTGAAGGGTTTCAGTTGCGTTAGGACTTTGAGTTTTTCGAGCCTGCGGCCAAGGAGTATATGGCTCCTGAGATCGTGAAGAAGAGCCCCTACGGCTTGATGGTGGATTGGCTGGGACCTTGGTCTACTTGGAGGGTCATGGGACTTAGTAAGTAAGGTTATAAGTACCTTAATTGGGGTTATAAGTAATTATAAGTGTAGTTTCCTTATACTTATAAATACAGATACCTTATGATTATAATAGTTCTTTTATGCATAACCAGTCACTAAGTGCCATGATCCTTTCGGTCCTAAACCCTAAACCCCTAAACCCCTGAACCCTAAACCCTTAAACCCATAACCTCAGTTACTAAGTTCCATGATCCTTTAAGTATGGTTTAGGGACCTTGGCTGCTCCCCGAAGCACAAGCTAGGGTTGGCAGCACAGGGCGCGGTTAAAAAAAACTACGGTTGATGATACAAATCCTGCATAACCCATAATAGTAAGGAATATACCGTAATTCCCATAGTTTAAGATCCGTAAAGTAATGCAGGATTTAGATCATCAACAGTAGGATGAGGAATGGTATCTACCAAGATCCCAAATAACATGAAATTGTACTTTTCACCCAAACCGTATTGAAATTAGCATGGCCCCGCATATTACCCACCGAGCCCAAACCAAATCGTCTTATCTTGGGCAGGCTGGGTATGATTTTGTGCGCAACCCCCCAGCAAAAAAAAAAGTAGAACCCAACGTTGTAGACCGAAACCTTTCTGCCGGTGCCTGAGGCTGTCAGCGGATGAGTATTCTGAAAACAGACCCCAACTTCTTACCTCAACCGAAGCCAAAAAATCCATAGCTGTAACCCTTGTAGCAACCCACCCAGGTAGAAAACCCTCATGACATAAACCCTAAACCCTAAACAGAACCCTTCGTCCAAGAGCTTCGCCAGGTGGTCCTTGGGCGTCCTCACCTACGAGATGTTGAACGGTCAATCGCCTTTCAACGCAGCCGAGGATCTGGGAAGCGGGTCCCAGGGTTTGAGGTTTAGGATTATGATTCCTTTCAGCGTTCCTTTCAGCGTTTGATGGTTCTTTCGGGTTTGCTGTCCTTGGATTTAGGGCACACCTGTGGATCCCCAAACCCACCGTTTTAAGGGTTCTACCCTCTAATTATAGGGGGTCATAACCTACTATTTTGTAGGGTTTGGGGCCACAGCCCTCATAGACCCCTTTGCAGGAGTAGTAGCCCTTATAGACCCCTTTAAAGGAGCTTTAAAGGAACCCTATTGCTTCATTAAGGGGGTAAAGCCGGGCTTGAGGGTTTGGGGTCCAGGGTTCCCTGGACGGTGGCAGCATCCTTGGGGTTAAAGTTTAGGTTTTAGGTTTTAGGGTTTAGGGCTTAGGGTTTAGGGTCCATTCAGGGCTCCTTTAAGGGCTTTGGAGTACCATACTTTAATACTTTTTTTCTTAATGGAACCATTATGAAATAGAAGTTTATACTGTTTTCTCCCTGGTTACTTAAAAGCCCAGCCTTTAAGGGCTCAATCGAGGCACTACAGGGGTCGCCCAGAGATCGAAGAACTCCATAGTCAGTCAGCTCATGACACTGTAGGTCTTAGGGACAGTTTAGATTTTTCCTTATTGGGCCTAAGAGGATCTTATTCACGAATATTTTTCTAAGGCTTCAAAGGGCCAAACTAGATTATTATACCTTGATTTAATCCGCTCTCTGAAAGTCTTAGCCTGCTTATGAGCGGGCTGGGAGCGCAAGGCAGGTGCAAGAATACGTGATTTGGTTGTCTGTTTTAAACCTGATAAACCCTACATTCTTGCCCTGCGCCCTAAAATACAAGCTCTAGGCATTAGCCCTGAGTCATACACTCGAAGCTTTGAATCCTTAGTCTCAAACCCGGATACAAGAAAACCCTTAACCCTAGCTAGGTAAACGACAAGGACGCTTTTTCTATGTAGATTCGTCTTAGAATCTTGTCTACTATGCTACCAATGCAGAGTCTCCCAGCAGTTTCTCAGCCACTAGGAAGCGACAGTGCTGTCCCTGGTGCTCTCTGCACGCGTGGCTTTTTCTGCAGCCGCCTGCTCAGTCATTCTGGGCTTTCCCTGAAGGATCGGGCGCCGGTCGTGGGGTTCGGGGTCTGCGGGTTTTAGGCTTCGGGGTGTAGGGTTCCAGGTTCTCTGGGACATGATGTTCAGGCCGCTTAGGCGGTTTTCTGCTTACCCTCATAGTCTAACAGGCTCGGTAAACGAGGCGGTTAGTAACCTACTCGAAAAGCACGCATGTTGCGTCAAGGGGCTATTTTTAGGGTTGTCCAGAGGGGGCTCACAGAAGCTAGAGNACCCTCATAGTCTAACAGGCTCGGTAAACGAGGCGGTTAGTAACCTACTCGAAAAGCACGCATGTTGCGTCAAGGGGCTATTTTTAGGGTTGTCCAGAGGGGGCTCACAGAAGCTAGAGAAACAGCAGATGGACCACTGTTTTTTCCATTTGGGGGAGTTGAAAAGGCTCCAGAAATAGCACTGGGACCACACTGATTTTTGATTAAGTTGTTTAAGGGTGGTTCACAGAAGGTACAGAAACAGTGCTGGGACCACTGATTCTTGCTACAGAAACAGCAGTGGGACCATTGTTTCTTTCAATTCAGGGTTGTTTAGGTGGACTTATAAGCAACAGAAACAGCAGTGGGACCGCTGCTTTTTCATTTAAGGATTGTTGAGGAGGGCTTACACAAGCAACCGAAACAGCAGTGGGACCGCTGTTTTTTCATTTAAGGAGTTGTTTGGGGTGGCTCGCGAAGCTGCAGAAACAGAACTGGGACCACTATTTTTATCAGTCACGCTTGTTGAGCGTGCCTCACAGAAGCTACAGAAATACCAGTAGGACCACTGCTTTGTATTCAGGATTGTTCAAACAAGCTACGAATTACAGCCCTGGGAGCACTGTTTTTTGAATTATTGTTGCTATGGAGAAGTCTTCGAATCAGCAGAACCAGCTGTGGGACACCGTCTTTTTTTACACCCACGACTGCAACGATGTCATGTAGCATCCAGCGCCAAAAGCACCTAAGTTACTCCGAAATCACTCGTGTTTTGTCAGTATTCAGTTGCACGACACAGGCATAGAATCAGCCAGGGCACAGCAAATATCGTGAGCTTCCGATCTCAGCAGCCACAGCCTCGGGTGGAACCCCAATTGAAACCCCTGGACGGGAACCCGTATAATAAGCCATAAACTTTAGTATAGCGGAAAAATAGGTCTTAAAGCAACCCTTGCAAGATGAAAAAACCCTCAAATCCCTATATAATAGGAAGCTAAACCCCAAAATGGTTATGGAAACAAACCTCGTCAGGGGGCGAGTCTCGATACAGTTGCACATCAACCAGAATTATGAATAATTCTATGAAAACAATGTTGAAATGCTTGGGTCGGGATTCATTCATTCGCGAATCCATATGACAGCAGATCATGATCAGAGCCAGATCATCTGTTCCATCCTTGTCGACGTTTCCGCCTGGGCTTTGGGAGATTGGATCCTATATTTGATCAATCAGCAGGCTTTGTTCGAGTTTCCGGGTTTGGACAAAGGAATGTAGCAAAAACATCTTTTAGCTGACAGCTGGGGATCGGTGTCAAGCGGCGCTTAGCCGCCATGAGCTTCAGCTGTGCCACACGAATGATATGCCGATTGAACGGACCAGGTTTCCGCGGAGCCCGAAGACTGACCCCTGATGGAAACATAATTATAATTACTACTATATATTGTTTAAATTATACTAATTTAAAGGAATTATAATTATGGTTTAAGGTGGGGTCTTGGGAATTCGGGTTTTAGAGGGTTTAAGGTTTTCGGCTTCTGGAACTGTTGCAATTGAAATGCAAGAAACCATGCTATGTAATCTCAGGTGCGTTTGAGCCATCCCATGGAGTCTTCTCCAGCAAAACAATGACTGTATCGAGTATTGTAACCTCAGGGTCCGAATTAAATTCCCTCTTGTTATTCTCGAGTATGGAAGGAAACAATCATACCGTATTCCTGACAGGATGCACCATTTGTGGCTTTGATCCAGCAAGTGAAGCATTGCCTCAGGATCACAAGGATTCGAATTGCCAGTCACTGGGTCGATGTCAATATACAGTCAAGTGGCATGAAATTTGGGTTTGAGTATCCAGGACACAATCTTCTGCCTCAGCTGATCATGATGAATTTGTGAGATAGGATAGGGGTTAGGGTAATTATAATTTGGGAGAAACTATAGGGCCAAGCAGCTGATGAGACAGCTGGGTGAGCTTCAGATGGCATTTCAGAAAGACCATACCATTTGCATAAATCTCATCACTCTGGTGTGGTGTCCTGCAGTCGATCGGGTCTAGGCCACATGTATGACACATATACATCTAATCTATAAATGCTTTGGAAACACTAGCATATAAGTGTCAAAATCTGATGACTGCCATGGAAGCTGCAAATACCTCTTCGCTGCTTCGGTTCCAGAGAACCAGTTTGCAAAGGCGGTCCTCAGCTCCCCGGATCAAAACATTAAATAATATTTTATTAGCGATTACCTTGAACTAATATTTACATTAATTATTATAAGTATGATGCGGATCGGGAAATCCACATTCCTTTTCAGGGTTTGGGTAAAACATCAGCAGAGCTGCAGTGCCGTGGCATGCAGTTTAATGCTCGGACTTGCAGCTGCATGCTGGGCACATTCTTGCAGTTTGGCCGACAACCAGACCATCACCACTCGTGCATTATAAGCTTTGGTTGTCAAGTAGTACCCGTGCGCAGACTTCAGCAAGTGGCGTGGTGCAAATGATTTCTGGGAGCAAGGAATCCTGTTGGCCCGGCGCCATTGCACAAATTCAGTGTATGCGCATTCGAGCAATGGTTTCATAGAGTCAAGTCCAGCGTAAGGCCCGAAGTGGCCCTCACGTAGCAAGACTTCCCTTGGATGCAGGATAGGACTGATCGTCAAGCAATATATTCTAAGAACCCTGTGGTGTGCAGTGAGTTCACCCAAAAACACACTCAAAAGAATTTATAAATACCCATAATTAATGAGACTTGGCACAGTGCCCCACCACTCGCTGTGTGCACCAAGCCCAGATTACAGACGTGCATGCTGCAGAACTTCACCATGGAGACATCGAAGCCCGTCAGCAGCGTGAGAGGGCCTTTATTGGGCCGGTGTGGTTTGGGTTTGAATTCGAATCGAAAAGCTTTTACATAGCAATTGCTTTCCAACATAAGCCACGATACTCCTCTGTCCAGGGCGAAGAGAATGTCGAAGAAAACCAGCTGTATCCAATTGTGTGGTTCGCCAGCTCGCACTGTCCTCAAGATCATAATATCTATTTGGACCATCACTTGCTTCGCCATCACACAAGAAGCAGCACTTCTTCGAAGTCGGGGTCCGCAGCAGTCGCAAAGTGCGCTCATGCCACTTCCAGTCCCCCCGTAGCTCAGCACACACCCAGCGAGTATCGCCTGAAAACTTTTGGCCTGCCTTCTTGGATTTCAATCCAGTCAAAGCAGAGCCAGTTCTCGACACTGTTGGATATGAACCGATGCAAGCCTGATTGCAGCTCCAGACAATGTGCTCCATGATAGGCATGAGTGTCTTGAGGTTCTCATGGATCATACAAGCATCCTGTACTGCTGCGAGAAGCCAAATACCTTGCCGAGCTTCCTTCGGTTTGAACAAAGTGAGTTGCAGGAAAATGCCTGTCACCTTGTCTTTTGCGTCCTTCCCCAATGTCAGCTCGTCCCCATATATGGTGAATGGAACCATCTGCTCCAGATCATTCTCGGCGGCAGGGAAGTTGTTTGCAAAGGGGTTCCCATTCTCACGTAGATGTTTCCAGAAACCACGGACTTTGTCCTTTGGACATTCAAGTTTAAGCTCTGCCTGCACGTAATCCAAAACCTCATGTGGATCCAGCACCGGAATTGTCATTTGCACTTCCTTTCGTTCCCCTTCAAAACCCTCGTAGAGAGTGACTTCGACTTCTGAGGGTACCTTGGGTTCTGGGCTTAACTTCGACTTCTGTGTTATGGGGCGAGGCTCGCTTGGCCTTGGGGGTTTGGGGTTTGGGGCTTCAGGTTTAGGCTTGTCCTTAACCCTGAAGAACCTACCCTTTTTCGGGTTCCTTATTATGATTTCCTTGTACAAGTCCTTAAAAAGGTAGGTTCTTCAGGGTTATAGGGTTGGTTTAGGGTTTAGGCCTTGGGGGTTTGAGGTTTTAGGTTTGGGGTTTCAGGTTTAGGGTTGTAGCATAGGTTTATAAATTAGGGCTTAGGGATCCCTGCAGTCCCCGGTCAGTTCCCTGGTATATTATTATGGGAAATAAGCTTCTGCTGGATCGAAGCTAGGATGATTAAAACAATACTTGAAACAGGGTTTCAGGGATCAGTGTGAAATACAGTTAAATAGTAGTTCAAGGCCTGTGCCTCATGGGGTCAATTCTAATTATTATAATTAATTATAATTATTATTGTTCGGACTACAAAAAGCAAAAAAATACTAAAACGCGAACTGTAAATCCTGAACTTTGCATCTGCAGCATGGCCACAAGAGGCAGCTTGACAATATTGAAGAAGTCGCGAGATTCGTTGCCAGCTTTGAATTGCATCAGCCGAGACATTTTTTTGCCCTTGAAGCTGTGGCCAGCCTCCTGCACGAATCAACCAATGTAGATACCACTATTATTATATTCGGGCCCCTATTAAATTATGATATTAAGTACTCTGATCTGTTCCCTTACCCCCCCGACCTCGTAGCTGGCACGAGCATTTACCAGTGCCGATCCCACGGTATCAGCCTCAGCTGAGGAGTGATCTGCATGCATATTCGTACAATGCTACAATCTTCAGTGCCCTGGCTGCTTGCATGGCAAGGTTCTCCATTGGATACTTGCTCCAGTATATTTTGCAACAGCCCAGAGCCGAGATCACCATCATCATCAGTATCACTTCCTGGCATTTGTCATGCAACATTATTATAAGTATATTCTGGGCCTCATGGCATGATGATCATGATGACGATTCGAACACGGGCATATGCATTCTGCATCAACATGTTTTTCTTCAGGATTGCACACTTTCGCAACGGGAATCGACACCCTAAAAGGCTTCGAGAGCACGGCACTCAACAGGGCCTAATGTGCAGCACCCCTGCAACTGTGTCTAAAACCCCCACACACACCCTCGGGACATGACAGCTCATCCAGCGGAACTGCTGAGCTAGGTATGTAAGTCACCTGGCAAATTAGAAGCACTGCTGGCAGCCGAGGCGTGGCGTGTGTGCTTCCATGGACACACAGCTGCAGAAGCTGCTGCACAGTGCCCCCAGCTTCTAGATAGGCTCGGATTTATAAGGACTGGGGGTCGTAATAATAAATCTGATCGGAGGGATATAGTCTTATTTATAATAGCACTAGGGAGTCTATGAAGCTTCAGAGGTCCGTGCCTATAGGGTTTACATCACATAGCAAGCTTCGGGTTTGTAAGGACTGGGGGTCGTAATAAATCTGATCGGAGGGATATATAGTCTTTTGTAATAGCGCTAGGGAGGCTACGAAGCTTCAGAGGTTCTGTGCCGAGGGTTTGTCATTACATAGCACAGTTTTGGGGATCCGTCTGGAGGTGGAGCATTATCGAACGATTCCAGAGCCGGGATTGTTGCAGGCACATGCAGTCGTAAGCACATGACATCTAGCATAGGGGCTAAGGATATCCCTAGCCCATCTTTGCAAAATGCGGCGCCCAAGACCCCAGCAAGGCAACAACAGCAGATCTAGAGATGCAACCCAGGTCGAATTATATGTATTTAAATAGGTGTAGTATAACCCTTAGGAATGCTGGCCCAGGCTGCTCTCAAGTATGCTAGCAGTACATGATGAAACACAGTGCAAGTTTCTCGGGGCGGTGATATGTTGATCTAGAGCACCATAAGCCAGCATCCCTCACTTTGTCTTGCCACCTTTGGGGGTTTTGGGACCTTTGCTGCGATTAGAGAAATCTTTGTGGATGGTCTCGAACTTGGCAGTCTCAGCAGTCAATCTCTCAGTGGCATCAGCCATCGCAGCAACCTGGATGAGGGTCGGGATGCAGTATAAATACAAGGGGACAAATCCCCAAAACCCTAAATTTAAACCCCAAAACCCTTAAGCCCTAATAAAAACCCTAAACCCCAAGCCCCAAACCGCACCCCCTGGAACCCAAAGGCTCCAGACTCGAAAGCTTCCAACCCAGTCCGTAACCCCTAGCTGCTTGGAGGTTCATGCGTTTAGGGTTTAGGGGTTTAGGGTTTATGGGTTTAGGGGTTATAGGGGTTTAGGGTTTAGGGGTTTTAGGTTTAGGGTTTAGGGGTTTGGGGTTTAGGGGTTTAGGGTTTAGGTTAGGGTTTATAAGGTAAGGGATCTATAATAATTATAAGGGATCTTATTATAGGTATAATTATTGGAACATATCTAGATAGGAGCTACAATACGTATATTATATGGGTTTTCAGGCTGTGGGGGTTTACTGGTTGCGGGGCTCTAGGGTTTATATTTGATACAAGAATCCAAAATAGCTATTCCAGTTATTTAGTATTAATAACGCCCCCCCCCCCTAGCCCCACACTCTCCTGCTCCCAGAAAGCCGCACTTCCTTCAAATCCACAAATTGATCATTCTTCAAATTACAAGCCCCGGACCAATACAAGTGCCCATCTCAAAGAAACAAAAAAGCCTCTAGCCTTGATTCCAAGTTTATAAACCCAGGCAAGATCACACTCCCTTGTGATCATTCGAGCTAGAATTCGAAATTCGAACGAATGATGTTCTTCTAATTACATGTTGCAAACAATCCTTAAATTAGCTAAAGCAACTCTAGCTCCCAAACATCATCATAAGACTATAATCAAGATCCCACATGAAACCGAATGACGACTACTCCAAGGTATTATCCCGAGCCTGGCCTGATCATGATCCACAGCTGATTGAAGCTCTGCGCGGATATCCTGAAGGATCTTTGCCTGAGCTGAGACATGTCTGCAATTCAAACAAATTCCCTAGAGCTCGAGGCTTTGTGCGGGTGGTATATTGAAACATACCAAGATAGGCCTGGGCTTCAACATCTTTCTTCATAGCTTGCAGAAGATGGTCGCCCCTGAGTGTGGCATAGCAATTGTATTGAAATAATGTTTGAAAGGAATAAGAAGAATTCAGTCAGTTTGATTTCAGCAGGGATAAGATCCCCACATGCCATCGACAGCTTGCTCCTGCTTCACTTTGCTGGCCACCTTCACTCTTTCATTGGCTTTCTTCAGGGCCTGCATCAGAGATTCTAGAACCCGGAAATAAACCTAAATTCCTCAACCCCAAAGGATTCCCTCATTTAGGCTATGTATAATAAACCCTCAACCTCAAACCCCAAAGAGCCAAAGGATTCCCTCATTAATTAGGCTATGTATAATAAACCCTCAACCCCAAACCCCGAAGGACTCCCTCATTTAGGCTATGTATTTTTATCCCTCAACCCCAAACCCCGAAGGATTCCCTAAGCCCCAGATCTAGAAACCTAAAGCCAATAACACCAAGGATCTAGAGTCTTCAGAATCTTAATATAATTGGCCTTGCTCGCATTCGTCTTCACTTCCTGCGCTTGCTCCTCCTCTGGGCTGAGCTCCTGTGTCAGTGATCATAGGCACAAGCAAATCACCCAATCTAGCCCCTAGCTTATAAGTTCCATTCTATTTATTATAACCTCCAGCTAAACCCCATAATTATATAATTCCCACATGCAGCTCCCCACCTTGGCAATGTTTTTGACTTTCTTTTGTTTGCTTTTCCCCTTTCCTTTGCCTTTCGGCTTCTTCGGGCTTGGGCTCGAGGACTGCTTTTTGTTTTTTTTGCTTTTCTTGGCTTTCTTCTTGTTTTTCTTCTTCTTCGAAGAGGAAGAGCTCGACGAGCCCTCAGCTTTAGCCTCCAGCACCATCTCCAGCTCCGTCTGGTCAACATCCTCTGCACTGTCTTCGAAAAGGCAGAGGTACTGCTTCACTTCTCGCTTGGGGCATTCTGGCCAGTTGCGTACCTCTGTCATTCTTTTCTCTTCACATGCAAGTTTGGCTTCTATCATGTCATCGGCCACATCCTCGCCCCATTTTTCCACCATCTCTTTCCGCAACATCCACTTCCTGAAGCCTCGAGCCGTCGAGCTCTTTTTGCTCCGCAAACGAGACAGGAGGGCACTCTTGTGCCAGTTCTCAGACGAACTGAGCCATGCCTCGAACAGGTAGGAGCGAATCCCAGCATCGCCGGAGGCCTTCTTAGCCAATTTGCTGATTTCCCGCGGGCATGCTGCACCTTAGCTTTTTTTTTTAAATAATCATACTTATACAATAGTATACTACTACACTACACTTATAAATTTAAACTATAGACTTGCTAGAGTTGAATACTAGTATTTAATCGCAATCAAGAAACTTTCGAAGCTTCGGTAATATCTCATGTTACGTGCATGTAGCCTCTTTCGGCGCTCATTCTTTGTTTCGTCCTTGCGCTTGCATCCTTCCTGCCCCTCCTTATCTTCATCCTCCACTTTCTTCTCTTCATCACCTGTCTTTTCCTTTGCAGCCTCACCATTTGCAGCTTCTTGCTTCGACTTGTCGATGTGCTCTACAATCAGCTTCAAGTCCTCACTGCTGAGCTGGTCGATGGTGTGGCCACGCTGAAGTAGTCCTTGCACTCGATCAGCACGACTCTTTGCTGTTTCATCCTTAGACACAGCATCATCAGTCTTCCATGTCTTCCCTTTGTGCTCATCCTCGTAACCAGAGCTATAGCTAGGCCAGCTAGACCACCAGTCATCCCGGCCCCAAGACCAGCAGGACGACCACTCATCCCAACCCGACCTCCAGCTGCCCTCACGGGTCCATGGCCTCGCCCAGGAAGCATCAGACCACGTCGTCGTGCTGCCTGGGGATCCCCAGCTCTTGTCCGACATCGCCTGATGGGGCTTGGTGTTATATTCGACCACGATATTATAATGACTTCGAATTCAGGGTGTTATACATATACTGTATCTAGAATGGTTTATAGTTTAGGGCTTAGGGGGTTTAGGGGGTTCAATAACTTCAGGGTGTTATACTGTATCGATCTAGAAGGGTTTATAGTCCAGGGTTTCGGGGGTAATTAGGAGGTTTAATAACTTCAGGGTGTTATACTGTATATCTAGAATTGGTTTATAGTTTGGGTTTAGGGGGTTTAGGGTTTCGGGGTTCAGGGGTTTAGGGTTGTCTTGAGATGGCTGGCTGAGAGCAGCATCCGATCCAATTGATCCAATTCGAGGGTTTGTGGGGTCGCGGGTTCATGATCAAGAGTCCTGGTAGTATAGGGTACAGTTTGTTTTTATTATAATTATAATAATTAGAATAGCATTTGAAAAATGTTAATTAACGTTGCTGTTCAATTGCAACTCATCGGGATGGGTAGTTCTGCAATACATTTGTGGTCCAGTGCTGATCTCATGATTGCATGAACTCAGTTCATGCAAACATGAGATCAGCATTGCACCACAAATGTATTGCGGAACTAATATAACTAGGTATGGTTCATAATGAATACATGAGCGAAAATAGCGAGAGAGAGACGGCATTTCGGATGATTGTCAACATGATATACAGGGATGGCTCAGGGCTTCATGATCACTTGATGCACACACAAAACATAATGTGATGACGATGGTGATTGTCGGACAACAAAAGCCAATTACGTAGCTGCTAGGCTAGCAGCTGGATTAAACAGCACCATGCATACCCCACTCCCTCACATACTTTGTTTGCTGTAGTATCGGGTTTTAATAAATTATAATAACTTATTATAATAATTAAAACCCTATACAGCAAACAAAGTATGGGACCCAGAAACCCAACATTACACAGGATCCCTGAGACTCAAATTTAGAAGGCACATATTATAATTAGTATAAAGAAATATATATTACATCCAAGGCACAGTGCTGCTCCTGCTCAGCTTGGCTGCTGGCTCCTGCTGCAGATCACTTGTCTCGGCCTGGCGTCCAGAGGACAATAATTTCGGGGGTGTGGTGGAAATAGCTATCTTACTATATTATATATTTTATAAATTAGTTATTCCTATTATGATATTATAATTAATAATCATATGTAATATTGTATATATATATATANATAATTTCGGGGGTGTGGTGGAAATAGCTATCTTACTATATTATATATTTTATAAATTAGTTATTCCTATTATGATATTATAATTAATAATCATATGTAATATTGTATATATATATATAAACCCTATGTATACATGATATATATATATATATATGGTCTGATCTATGTATATACGTATTACATTCGATTCGAGCATGCAGCTGGCCTTCGAACCAGGTGACGACTTCGGTGTGCGGCTGTGGCGGCGCTTTCCAACACTGCNATATATATATATGGTCTGATCTATGTATATACGTATTACATTCGATTCGAGCATGCAGCTGGCCTTCGAACCAGGTGACGACTTCGGTGTGCGGCTGTGGCGGCGCTTTCCAACACTGCGGGGGGTTGGACTCGGTGTGTTGCTGTTCCTAGGCTTCTTCGCACTCTGGTTCTCTGCAGCCTTCGGGGTCTGGACTTTGTCGGCGGACTTTTCTGGACTTGGCCTTTTGCTGCGGTCTGTCTGTGGCGTCTTGGTTCGAGGACTCTTCGAAGCTTCTGTGGGCTTTTCTGGGCTTGGCCTTTTGCTGCGGTCTGTCTCGGGCGTCTTGGCGGGCTTTTCTGGACTTGGCCTTTTGCTGTGGTCTGTCTCGGGCGTCTTGGTTGCGGGCTTTTCTGGACTTGGCTTGCTGCGGTCTGGCGTGGGTGTCGCGGTTCGGTTCGAAGCTTCTGCGGGCTTTTCTGGACTTGGCACTTTGCTGCGGTCTGTCCTGGGTACTGTGGGCTTTTCTGGACTTGGCACTTTGCTGCGGTCTGTCGTGGGTACTGCCGGCTTTTCTGGACTTGGCCTCTTTCTGCAGTCTGTCTTGGGGGTCTTGGTTTGCGGCTTTTCTGGAGTTGGCACACTGTGTGTCTGCTGGGGCTTGGCTCCTGCTGCAGGGTTGCTGGCCTCCTTTTCTGGGGTCTTGGCTTTCGCTTCTGTGGCCACGGGCTTTTCAGGACTGGTCTTCGGGGTCTTGCTTGTCAAGCCTGCTGCTGCTGGGGCCTTGCTGCTGGAGCCTTCTAGATCTGCTGTGGAGCTCGAGGTCCTTTGGGGACTGAGCATTTTGCTCCTCTGCTTCTGCGGTGTCGTGCTGCTGTGCTTTGCTGGGCTTGCACTTCTGCTCCGGTTCTCCTGGCCTGCACTGGCTCGCGGTTTGCTTGCTGACGACGGGGTCTTGCCTCGCAACCTTAACTTGCGCTTTGCTGACTTGCAGTTGCTGCTGCGTGCATGCAGCGGGGTTGTGCGATCTGCACTTCGGCCTCGTGTTGCTTTGGAGTTCGGGGTCCTTTCCACTTCCTTTTCCTCAGCTGCTGGGGCCACTCCGGCAGCATCCTTCAACCCAGCAGGGCTTTTGTGCTCGACCTTGCATGCACGTGCCGGTGTCTTCAACTCCTTCTTGACTGCTGCTGGCTTTGCCTCACTGGCCTCTGGAGCCGGATCTTTCGGAGCTGCTTCTTCAAAGGCAGTTCCTGTCGTGTCTCACATATAAAAATTCTACCTATAATCAATACATTCGATATACTATAGCTATATATATTATTCTATTATACCCTTGCAAAACCCAGCCCCTAAACCCTTTAAAGGTCTCTCCTTTCAGGGCTCTCTTTCGCAGTTCTTCAGCGGCAGCCAAAGCTTGCTCAATCGATATCGGCATGTTTGCAGATCTAGATCAGATATGGATACACCCTCGGGTTTTAATCAGAAGGGTGTGAACGGAGCTATATAGATCAGCTCTCGTGTGATCAGGACACCTGATTCTACACTAGCAGCACCACCCGAAAGTTTCCCAAATCCTCGCATCTACAAATGCTGCAGCAGGATGACACACAGCTTTCGAGGCAAATGCTCCCTCATGAGGCCTTGCAATGAAGAGCAACACTAGAGTCACGCTAAAGTCACGCGAGAGTCACGCTACAGTCACGCTCTGGCTGTACTACTGCTTTACTACCTATAGGCACAGTCACGCAAGAGTCACGCGAAAGTCACGCGAAAGTCACGCTCCCTGGGCCCTGGCTCAACCCTCCTATATTTATTGAAAACTGATAGATTTGTATTGGATTCAAAGACTCAATAGGAGGGTATTATCCCAGGCGGCATAATCGTTGGAGTTCCAGGGGCATGCCTCGAACCCTAATTACCACTTGAAGAGTGCGGGGCCCGAAACTTGGAATACTCCCCGGGCCCTGGGGCCCCTACACAGAAAGCATATTTATCGAACTTGTAATCTGAATGATCCCTGCACTCTCCACAGCTACAGCCTATAGCGAAAAGCTAATCTAAATTGGTCTATATCGGCCCAGAGCTTGCTCCGCTCGGAGGAACTCAGCTAGCTCATCGAGGTCTGCGTGCTGCCAAGCCAGTGGCGGTGTGGCCTGCGCAGAGATTTATTTGTAATAAGTAATAATTTATATATAATAAAGTTAATGAACTGTACTAATATATTGTAATGTAAAATTATTAGAACTGTATATGCTCTTCAATTGAAAGGTTGTTCTCAGCCGCCATGTGGTTGTAGCCACACACTGATTATTATTAATTTGCACATGTGTTCTACTGTAGCGTAGACATCACATTCATACAGATGGGTGGCAATATTGCTGCCAGTGTAGCAAGCCTAGGATTCTTCGGGGGTTCACTGTCGTCAATACCCTAGATTAGCTGAGACAGAGAGAGTAGTTACAAACAGAGAGACAGCGAGAAAGAGAGAGAGAGTATGCAAGTTATACGTGTGTATGTGTCAGTGTTCAATGGATGATCACCCTATATATATGTATGATGCTGATGTTTAGGGCTTCTAGGGTTTAGGGTTTATGGGTTTAGGGCTAAATTTTTACCAAATGAAGTGACAGAATTAACCCTGCTACTACCCAGCCTTCCCCTGCTGCAAGAGCAGTCGTGGCCCAGAGTCCAGCTTCTTGTGAATGATCTTGGAATTCTGCTCCTGGGCAGAGGATCTTCTAGTACTATCGGTATCATAATAAAAAAATGTGGCAGAGGCATCTGTTGTTTGGCTCGGTTGCTGGGCCATGTATTTAAGTCTCGCAATATATACATATTTAGGGAAGTCAGTATATACGAAATCAAAAATATAAATATAGAGTTGTAGTATTAATTTATATATTTATATCATTTTTTATTAGGTTGGGCTTCTACATTCCAAATATATTCGACTGTGGTAGCACCATACTGCATTATATTTCATAGATTCAGGCAAGACTCGATGGACTTCAAATGTAGCCGCAATATTGTCTTGCAAAACTTCCGGGGATACTCCTGGGTCTTCTTGAGTAGCCTGCCTCCAGTCCTTGGCTGGCATATGATCAATACTACTGGTACTAGTGTAGGCTCGGGGCTTTGTGGGATGACTAGTATAGTCGAAGCCAAGCATCACAGCTACTTTCCCACGTCTTGCTTCACGAGTGACGACCCCATCTGAGGAGAGTTTCAACTTCTCCCGACGTGATCTGGAGAGTCTCTTGGCCAGACGTCCAATAAAGGGCCTTAGGTGGGTATTCTGGAATCAGAGAATGGCAACTTAAATTACGGCTAGCATCCTCGACTCATCGACTGTGATCATGAGGCATCGACAGGTTGCTGTAGGCTCGAGAGCCTTTGCAACTGAAGTGACCGTAGTTGCCCATCCAACTTAGCCAGACACAAAAAGCTGTGTTGCAACCCATACATACTTTATCACAAGTGTATATTGTACATACAACATGGTCCTCAGAGGCCTCGACAAGAAAACATTGTGCACTGGCAGCATTCCAGAGATCATCTCGAACACGTGTTGCACATACGGCAGCATCGTCAGCTTCGAAGAGAAAGGTTGCTCGATCATGAAGAAGACCCGTCTAGCTGTCATCAGCAATAGCAACAGGCACACCCGCGCTGCAATCCTTAGATAGTTAATTTATAATAATACTAGAACATCATCGGAATGAAATGACATGTAGCCCCTAGCTTACCAACCTAACCTCACCTGGGTACTTTCATCCAAGCAACTTGTTTCCCATGGAAACATGTGGCAACTCTTCATTCCCGAAGGGGTTAGTCTCTGATCTTTTTGCAATTGATGAGTTGATCCATACAAAGGATCCACAGGGGATACCGATAGTTGCCAGGGCCAAGGGCTTCAGCTTCAAGATACATCTGACAGCTGATATAAAACCAATCCTGCAGTTGAGGCCAGGAGATTCTTTGCATCATTACAACTTGCAGCCAGTGACTTGCATCCAAGGAGCGGTGTGCAGATATCATCATCTGGGCGATGCTGCATATCCATGTAGTCACTTGGCTGCAAGACCAGCCAAGCTTCTATCTAATAAAGAATCAGCAGTTGAGGCTGCATCCACCCCCATACAAACTCATCAAAACTCTAGATCTGCACTCGACAATGCAAGCATATGCAGATGAGAAGCCTTCTCATGCCCTGACGACCTGAGTCAGATATACATTATGAATAATACCCTGGGCAAGACGGACCTAATACTGCTACCGAGGCACAGTATGCTCTTTGCATACCTCTCTCTCCAGCAAACATGTCATAGTGCATAAGGTCCTTAGATCCGGATGTATTAAAGCTTGCTTTTATTTAGCTCACAGACGTATATAAGGTTGTGACCCGAAAGCTCATGGACGGTGGAGAATTCTGGGCCACATAGTCTGCCAACTGGATCCTTGTCTAGCTAGCAGCATAGGCGTACAGAAGACATATCAAGTGCCACATAGACTCACGTCATCATAATCAGCTGAGCTACAGAACTGCTGGTGCCCCCATCATGACCAGGAGGGCGGCTGCTGACACCGACAGCGACAAGGGGCTTCTTCGCACAAACTGATCCATGGTTTGCACTCAAGGTTTCTCTCTAAAGTTCTTATATATGTCCAGGGGACATGATGCTATTGAATGCAGCAAACCTTTAGAAAAAAACACATATATTATAAGTATTACACTATAGTGGTATACCGTAGATATAATGGGGCTCCAAGGTATAATCCTAATCCCTGTGCCAGGCAAACCAGACTAGCAATTAGGGTTAAGGGTTTAGGTTGTGGATGGTGTGATCAGGGTATGTATGTCCTGTAAAACACCATATATAGCGGTGTACCGTAGATATAATGGGGCCCCAAGGTATAATCCCAATCCCTGTGCCAGGCACACCAGACTAGCTTCAGGGTTTAGGGTTTAGGGCTTAGGTTGTGGATGGTGTGATCAGGGTGTGTATGTCCTGTAAATTACCATATATAGTGGTATACCGTAGATATAATGGGGCTCCAAGGTATAATCCCAATCCCTGTGCCAGGCAAACCAGACTAGCTTCAGGGTTTAGGGTTTATAATTAGGGTTTAGGTTGTGGATGGTGTGATCAGGGTATGTATGTCCTGTAAATTACGTATATATAGTGGTATACCTTAGTTAGAATGGGGCCCCAAGGTATAATCCCAATCCCTGTGCCAGGCAAACCAGACTAGCTTCAGGGTTTATTCTTTAGGGTTTAGGTTGTGGGTGGTGGGATCAGGGTATGTATGTCCTGTAAATTACCATATATAGTGGTATACCGTAGATATAATGGGGCCCCAAGGTATAATCCCAATCCCTGTGCCAGGCAAACCAGACTAGCTTCAGGGTTTAGGGTTTAGGGTTTAGGTTGTGGATGGTGGGGTCAGGGTATGTATGCCCTGTAAAACACTATCCACTGGTATGCTAAGCCCATAATTATATTAATAAGATATGATCAACCCCTATTACGTACATCACTCTCCAGCCCACCAATTGCAACGGAGCACATGTGCATATGATTGCCATGCTGCACTCAGGCTGGATGCTGTCTGACCTTGCTACTAATTTTCCTAAAGATGCACAGCAGAGATCAGAGCACTTTTCTCGTTGAAAAGTCAACAAGATCCTTATTCCCAGCCACATTTGGCGTACAGCAAGCGATCTGTAAAATTTGCCCACAAGAACGCCCAACAGCAAGTATCTACAGCTATTTTTATAATTACGTACAAGGGCTAACCCATTATTAATAACCCTGCACATCCCTGCTGTACACCAGCAAATCCAAGGCACACGTGGCGAATCTGGCAAATCTGTCCTAGCTACGCTTGGGTGCTGGAAGAGGCCAGTATGGCTTCATCCAACCCGCCGCTTTCTTGGCAAGCCTGAACCTTGGAACAGACTATAATTAATAATGTTATATTATTATGATTCAGGCTTGTATGATACTAATAAATTAATAAACCGATTGCAATCGATGTAAATAATCATCATCGTGGGTCATTGCGTGTACACTGGAGTTGGTATACAGGAGATAGACTTCAGGTTTTGTAACAATTATATTACTAAGATATAAAACCACACCCAGTTATAAGAGTCGGCCAGTGTACATGTATTGTAGCATGGCATGCATTATGTGATACGGTGTATGCATACAGACCTATTATGTTGCAAACATCAATCGACTCAGCACATGTAATTGCAGCTGGAGCACTTGGCCTGGAGATCACCCAAATTTCCTTTGATCCAAGAGATGTTCACCCCGTCTTTCTTGTTAGCCTCGAGCAGACATGATTACTTTGAGTTTAGGGTTCATAACATGGGTTTAGGGTAGATACAGCTAAGCTAGGGATTGCGGAGAGGACACAGGCCTTCAGCTGCAGTTCAGCGGGGGCGTGCAGGTTGATAGCTTTGCGTCGATCTTCTGGAACCGGGCAGATATAAAAGCACCCTGACAGCCTTAGCTGAAACGACTTCACTTGCATTCCAACTGACTACAACAGGGATCAGCATGTACAATCACATGTGCATCCCAACAGCAGCACCCCGATGGAGGTCGCACCAGCGGCACCCTCCTGCTCAATCACCCTCGGTGAAGGATCGTAAAGGACCTTGGCTAGCAAGTGGTTATTATAATTAAGCAAGATCTCGTGATCGACCATACCGAGCACAAACCTTATGAGCAAAGTCTCGCAATGTCTTTGAAGTCTGTCGGCAGCACCATGGCATTGTCCAATACCCGCAACTGCCGGAGGTCCTTGACAATCAAGTCCTTCTTGGCCTGGCCATGATCATGATATATCGACAATGATCAGATTAATTCTACACTCTAGATCTAGAATCGAAGTATATGTAAACATCTAGACACGAATCGTCGTAGGAGCGAGGTCCGGATCCGTGCCTCCAGCTGCTGTCTTGACTTGGACATTGGGTTGTTCTCGTCAAATTTCTTAGCCTTCCTCTTAGGCTTTGCGAGCTTCGGGGTCCACCCAGTTGGCACATGAGGTCGAACCAACATTCCTGCTGGCTCCTGTGCAAGATAATCATACATTAAAAGAGATAGTAGCTAGTATTATTTTCACAAGGGTGTATTTCTGCATAGCTCTTCTAGGGGTTATTATTAAATTATTAATTATTATTATGATAGATATATACCCAAAGCACGAATATTACACATGTGTTCAAAGCACAAAAATTATGGTGGCATGTGTGTCCTTATCAGCCTTGCACTCATCATCATCATCAGCATCATCAGCCTCGTCTTGTTGTTGTTGCTTCTTCTCTGGGGTCTTTGCCACATTGGCCTTCCTATGGCCCTTCCTTCTGATTTTTTTCTTCGTCTTCTTCTTTGCTTTACCCACAGCAGCAGAAGCCCCGCTGGCTTCCTCCTCCATGCCATTCCACGTGGATGGCTCCTGCACAGAATCGCAACTGCTCTTAGAGAGATTTTAAAAGTCTTTAATTTGAACCTATGTTATAAAATAATCAGACAATATGTCAATTGCACAGCCTCCCCGGGCTCATCATCAGCAGCGGCTCCCAAGCATGCTTCGAAGTCCAGCCGGCGTTTCACACCTTGCGGAACTTTTGCCTTCTCACATTCTTCATCAGCGGCATCATCTTTTTTCTCATACACTGCTGCATCATGCTCTGCCACGACTTTTGCTTGCTTTTTCTTTTTCTTCTTTCCTTTTGTGTGCTTCTTGTTTGCTGCCGTCTCCTTCTCCTGGCGGGCTTCATCGTCTTCCTGCCGAAGCTGGTTCTTGATTGCATACTCTTCGCGCTCCAGCTCTTCAGCCTCACTCAGAGCATCTTCCTGCTTTTCTTTTGCCTCGGGTACCACTTTGCTCTTTGCTCTTCCTTTGGCCTTGCTCTTGGCCTTAGGCTTGTTTTCGGCGGGCTTCTCCTGCTTCTCCTCTTCTTTATTATCATTCCCCTCCCGTATATCTTTGCGAAGTTTTCGTTGGGCCTTCCCACGTAATGAGAAACTCGGAAATCGAAGCAGCCAAAAAACACACTTGTGTATAATGAATGCAATGTCCCACCTGCAGAAGATTGGAATCCAAGGGGCCTGTCTTCTTTTCGAGGTCACTCATCAATCGATCGGCTTCGGCCTGCAAGGCATCTGCTCTCGTCGACCACACTGGCCATGGAATCGCTGTCAGCGGCAGCCTCCCATCATCCTGAAACAAAAAATTAAATAAAGCCATTCTCTCTGCTTCTCACTCTCTCTTACTCTCGATCTTGCTTATATCTCTCTATCTATCTATCTNAATCGCTGTCAGCGGCAGCCTCCCATCATCCTGAAACAAAAAATTAAATAAAGCCATTCTCTCTGCTTCTCACTCTCTCTTACTCTCGATCTTGCTTATATCTCTCTATCTATCTATCTCTCTCTCTCTCTCACTCACACTCTCATGATCACTCTCCACAACCGAGATTACACCACGTTTATATATATATATATATATATATATACAATTAATTATATATATATACACACACATACACACATACATACATACATACACACATACAGACATACATACATACATACATACATGAGACACAACTCAGCAATCCAGACCCGGAGAATAAGGCACCTTGTAGTTTTCCGGAGATGCATCTATCTCGATCTCCTCACCCTCTTGCGGAAAGNACATACATACATACATACATACATGAGACACAACTCAGCAATCCAGACCCGGAGAATAAGGCACCTTGTAGTTTTCCGGAGATGCATCTATCTCGATCTCCTCACCCTCTTGCGGAAAGATCGGCTGGCTGAACACATCTGGGCTGCCCCTGCGAACTGCCTGTCCATGAGCACAAATTTATATAGTCTCACATGTATGCAAGACCATGGGAGATTATTAATATCTTATTCACAGCCTCTGGATCCGGACTTTTGATTGGGGTCTTTTGCTTCTTCCTCTTTTTGGCTGAGCTCTTTGCCACAGGGGAGGCCTGCCAATGTGCAAATCAAATGAAGAAGATGGCTGCAGGCATGAACACAGCCTCTGGATCCGGACTTTTGATGGGGGTCTTTTGCTTCTTCCTCTTTTGGTCTGATGCTGTCTTTGACACCGGGGAGGCAGCTGATACCTGCCGCTTGCAAATCAAAACTGATTTTATCGAGCTGGTTGCAAGCATACACACATGGTCTGAATAAGCAGCCTCTGGAACACTTGTCTTGGGGGTCTGCTTCAACCACCAGCCCTCAACAAAGGCAGGTGCAACGAGGCTGCAATTGTTCATGACAATGAATCCGCCTGCTCATCCTCTTGAATTTGGCTCATCTCCTGCGAAGGAGCAGCATTCACCTGTGAAGCCAACATATGCACAGATCATGACAAAGCTCGGCATGCAATGCACACTGGAGCTACAACATGTGCTGTACCTCCTCCATTTCCTCAATCTTCTGCTCGTTCTTCGAAAGTGTGGGGGAGCACGAGGCTCCACGGTCCTTGTAAATTATTAGATAAGCATTATATTTGTTATTATTATTATTACATTTCGTACCCAGTACACACGTGATCCCCCTAACTATACTGTATATAACTTGAGCTGCACTTGCCTTCTTCGCAGATAGGGACCTGCGCTTCCTCCTTTTCTTAGAAGATGATCTTGCGGGGGATGGTGTTGGAGATGTTGCCGGCCGTGGAACCTGAGTGCAAGAATATATTGTACATGTCGCTTACAGCACAGGGGTAGAAGTAATAGTTCAACCTGGCAGCATCTTCTGCACCCAAATACTCGGAGCTGCTAAAGTCAGAGCTGCGAATTGGAACAGCCTGACAGTGTTAATAACAGATGCAAATGTGTGCAGTCCTGGTGTCCCAAGTATAGCCTTCCGAAGCGCTGGCACATTCATCGACTCATGATCAGAAGTTTCAGCCACCTTATATATTCCCAGTCATCACATTGCATGGATGTGTGATTACTAGCACAGGCTATGGTCACGACCGGTCCAGGCAGCTTTGCTGCCACCACTCTTTCTTGCGTGTCAGCCATCGCCTGAGCATGCACACATCAAAACACCACACACCCACACACACACACAGACAGAGCCCGAAACCATACTATGATTCGTGCTGCCCAGTGGCCATGGCATCACTAGCCTGGGTCTCCTCCTCGTCCTGGTATTATAACGCCCAATCATGATTAAAGCCATGCCACATTCAGGGGTATGTCTATATCACTAGAATTCCCAGCCTCTGAGATCTCGATTTCCTGCAGGGGATTCATGTGGGGCTCCACAAGAATAAGATCGTCATCATCGGTATCAGCAGGCCCTGAGAAATTAAGACAAAGTCCACACCACCAGCAAACC
The DNA here is from genome assembly GCA_003297005.1 of Symbiodinium sp. clade A Y106. Classification (NCBI taxonomy): domain Eukaryota; class Dinophyceae; order Suessiales; family Symbiodiniaceae; genus Symbiodinium; species Symbiodinium sp. clade A. The sequence continues at coordinate 31,273 of BGNK01003305.1, read as the reverse complement.
ATTTCATGCTGCTCACAAGCCAAGCTGCCTTGCACGACCTGAGTCTCATCGGTATCCAAGGCATAGCCCACGGCTTCCGAGGAGCTTTTTGGTGATGCCTGGCCCTGATTAAAAAAGAGTGGGCTCATGTACAGAGCATGATCAACATGCTAACTTCAGCTATGGCTCCCGGGCACGTCGCACGATTTCCTTCAGCATGAACATCTTTTGGTGGCCCGGTCTCGCAGGATAGCTGCAAACATGTCTATATGTATATTGCAATCATCACACTCGATCCAAGCCTCGACCCTGAGTTTTGGGAAACCCTCCGGTGAACATAGGAAGCCAGTGCCCGATGCAGGCCACATTCCGTGTTGGCCCAATCCTGCACATGCATATATAGGCTGCAATATATATATATATATATATATATAGTATATGTATGTATGTATGTATGTCACATGCTCTAGCAATTGAACCGCAACGTTTAACACACTCTCCTTGATCTGCACCTTCGTAGCCTTTTTCGAAACGATGCCGTAGTCCACAGCCAAACCCGACAGCGCTTCCTGCATGCACACAGATCGATGTACAGATATAAACAATCATTATTATAGGGATCCCAAATCCCAAATTAGTTTAGGGTTTAGGGTTTAAAAATATGTATCTGATTTCACTGCCTCCGACTCTCTGGCCGTGGGGATCTGAGGAAACAGGCCCAGGTAGTTCTGCAAGAACTCGAAGTTCACAGCATTGAGTTCGACCTTAATATATTTAATTCAATAGCTATTCAGAATTGAGTTGGAAAAGCACATCCCAACAGTGACCGTAATCCAGAAAATCAGACGTGTTGCATCCGCTTCCGTGACTGTCCTCCCAGTCAGATCCACGAACGAGAAATGTACTGGAACCTCGGGAAAACAATCTAGATTCGGAATCAGAGATCAGAGCATATAAGCAACAATCACATTTGCACACATGAATTATTCAATAAAGCAGCAACACCACGCTTCAGGCACCGAGCAAGTTTCTTCGGGCCTATTCCGTTGTCCTTGCAGATAGCTTGCAGCCTCTGCTCGACGTACTCCTTGTCCGAAAGGAAGCTCTTGTAGAGTTCCTGCCCAGTGAAAGTCAAAACCCAGGATCCAGAATTTAAGAAAGGGAGAGAGACTCAGACAGATGTATAATATCGACTGTTGCAGGCCTTCAAAAAACAGCACCGAGCGAGGGTTCGGCTTCGTCGAGGGCATGGCTAGCAGGTGACGAGGAGGGGAACCAAACGCCAAAACTTTCAGGAAGCCCTATAATATGTGTATATACAAATTTTAAAGACCTCAATGTATGTGTATTTTAGCACCCTTGCAATTCTGAATATAAATTAAATTTAAACAAAGAATCCCAAAGACCCCAATTATATGTGTGTAGTTTTAGCAAAGACCAGCATTCTGAACCTTGGACCCTACATACATGATCTGAGGCATCGCGCCCCCTCTGTGATCCGCACTGCAGCCCAGCATGCGGGCATGGACAAAAATTGCGATCTCAGAGTCACAGGGGCACCAAATCGCCAGGAATACCAGAAATCGAGGTATGATCATCTGCCAGCCATGAATCAGATTGCTGCTGAAATCCTTATGTATTGCCGGAATCGATGTGTGACGATCCTCCATGCATCACCCTAGTTGCCGCTGAGCTTCGGCGCAGCAAAGCTCGTTTCATTCCACATCCATCCACCCAGCTGCCCTGACTGAGCAAGTTAACATACATGGGCGCTGCCCACCCCCTAGTAGCCCTAGTATAAATAATAATTATACATGCTGCTGGGCTTCGGCCTCGTGATATCATCAGGCACATCCCGTGCCCCAGATAATCCAAGCCGTCCTTGGCAATGATCATTGAATTAGACTAGAAATTAGTGTAAATACCCCTACCTAAAGACGTGTACCAGACCCTGGCCTTGCATCCCCTTGCAGCCAAGCTTCACCCTACATGATGAAGCTCGTCACGTGCCATCGACCGAGCCATCTTAAAAATCCTGATAATAATTCTCTAGACCAGCCTCCCTAGGCCTGAGTGGTTGAGTATAGGGCACGGAGTTCCGACTATGTTCCGGGACAACTGTGTCTTCAGGGTTTGGGATTCAGGGGGAGCTACGCAATTGACGAATCCTATATAATTATGATGTTAGAGCAGCAGCTTGGAGGCATATTTGTGCTTTGGGTTTCAAGGTTTCCGGCTTCGAATGTCCTATAGGATAGGGCTTGACAGTTGCATTTCAGTGGCTTGGGGCCTGGAAATTTGTAATTGGGAGGGCATACATGTCTGTGGTTTGCCAACTCGGACTTCTGGTTTGAGCATTCTACACTGCTTGATTCGTCTTTCCACAAGACAACTCTTATGCTAAGTTGTGGGATGGGGGCATGAACAGGTCTTTATTTATTGGCTATATACACCCTTGGTTATAATGAAAACCAGATCAGAATGTATTGAAACCCCGAATGTTTCAGCATTGTAAGCTTTAGAATCCAAATCAGAATGCATTGAAACCGACTTTGGAATCTTTGAATCCAGATCAGAATGTATTGAAACCCCGAAGGTTTGAGCATTGTTAGCTCTAGAAACCCAGAATCAGAATGTATAAACCGGCCTTGGCAGTCTTTGAAATCCAGATCAGAATGTATTGCAATTGAAGCCCTGAACATTTAAGCATTATAAGCTGCTTGAAACTTGGAAATCCGGATCAGAATGTCTTGAAAACCCGAACCAAAGAAGAACGAACACAAACAGGTTTTTTTGTGTTGGGGTGAAACGAGCCGGTTACGTCATAAATCTAACAGTCATGGTAAACGGGGCGGTTGACGTGGAGGGTNTTGAAAACCCGAACCAAAGAAGAACGAACACAAACAGGTTTTTTTGTGTTGGGGTGAAACGAGCCGGTTACGTCATAAATCTAACAGTCATGGTAAACGGGGCGGTTGACGTGGAGGGTAAGGATTGAGGCTATTGGGTTTCCAAACTTTTGGGCTTCTTCTGTATATCTTGATGTATGAATGTATGCACATGGGTATGTACATGTGTATGTACCTATATGTATGAATGGAAGGACGGAAGGATGGAAGGAAGGCTGGAACGATGCCTGCATGCATCTACGAAGGTATTCATGTATGCGTGTGGGGACGTATGCAACAACTCCGACAGACCCCAGTCCTCACCGGTGAACCCCAAGCCCTCAACCCTAAACCTTAGGCCCTAAACCGCTAAACCCATAACCCTAAACCTCTAAACCCTATAACCCCTAAACCCGAAACCGTGTCCTCATCAGTGCGCAGGCTCGCGCCGAGACGTCGTACGAGCCGAAGTCTGCCAGCCCTTCAATCGCGCCTCGACTGTAATACAGGGGCTTAGGGTTTAGGGGTTTGGGGTTTAGGGTTTAGGGGTTTAGGGTTATAGGGTGCCTTTAGGGGTCTCAGGGTTACTGTAAGCGATCTATACGGGTACTGTAATCTGCGGAGGCCTTTATAATAAGTGCTGCCAAACGTCCCTGGCGGCACACGGTCCCCATCTTCCAAGCTTTTTGATATAGGCGCAGCTGGCAGTTCTACACGTCGACGGAGGTCCGGCATCGGCCAGCTAAGCAAAAAGCCCAGGGGACCCTCGTAGCGAGATGTCTCCCGGCCGAGTACGACGGACTACAGGAGCTTGTCAAAGCAAAACAAGCCAGCGTCCACGACATAGTGGAGGAGCTCTTGAACTGCACGCACAGTATGCTGCCCGTGTCCGCCTACAACGAACTGCTGCTAAACGCAGAAGAGCAAGGAGGATTAACGTATTCCCCGACGGGCAAAGCGTGCTTCTCCAGGCCCATGTCCAATAGTTCCTTATTATAGTTATAGTATAATGGCCCCAAACCACCTTATTCTAATTATTAAGGCCCCTACATTATTCCTGGATCGGCGGTAGCGTGTGTAGCTTCATTAGGGTGTATGACGCAACATGGGCTTAGGCGGTTTAGGGTTGAGATTAGGCTTTCAAGCATATTGGGGTTGGTTGGGTTGAGGTGTATGAAGCCGAAGCAGAGGTTGACGATAACGACTGCGATGATGACAGGGATTAGTTGTCATCTTGGCATAGGTGTGGACGATGATTATCTTGGCCGTTGCGATGAGGAGCGAGACCGGGAAGTCGCACTGTCGCACTAATGCTCGGCAAGTGTCGTCGCAATCACCATTATATACTTTTGTTTACATTCATCACCGAGATGGGAGGCTGGTGGCCGCTATAACGATGATTTCTCGTCGGAGCCGCCGTTTGATGTTCATGGGAACGGCTGTGCCGATGCGAGAGATTGCGGTGTTCTGTTCGCGGTGATGAGGAGCTTGATGGCGAGAATGATGCCGATGAGGACGATGATGGCCGGCCACATCGCCGAGAGTTTCTGTAACACCCAAAACAAAACGTGAGTTCCGATTGACTTGAGCAACACCACACATGCCGACGACGGGGGTAAGCGGAACAGAGGCAGCTCCGATAACTGCATTGGTGACAGTCAACGTGGCCAGCATCAAGGTCGCGGTGACTGTTGTTACTATTGTCTTGGCTGGTGGTACAGGTGCCGCTCTCGGTGAGAAGGGTGACGGAGCTGGTGGTCGTGTTGGTTGTGGTGCTTCTGCTGCTGCTCCAGGTGTCAATGGTCAATACCCGAAGCAGAAGCAACCCCTACGACAGTAAGGCCCTGCTGCGGCTGCATGTAATCATGCTTGCCACCCAGAGAGCCCAATCCCTAAACCAACAACCCGAATACCTGTAGTAAGAATATAGTTGACCCCCAGTCAAACGAACTGGGGTTCAGAGTTAGAGTTTCTTAGGGGTGCTTATAAACACTTTTTGATTGTTGGTTCCTTTAATCCCTAAGAAAAAGCTAAAATTTTCATTTTTGCTAGGGGTCTAAGTTCAGTGTAGGTTTAGGGTTCCGGATTCTATGCAGCCCAGAGCAGGAACTTCCGCAAAGGTGCTGAGGCCCGACAGTTGAAGAGACCGATCCCAATTCACAACATCCTTTCAGCCAAATACTGTGGACATTGTGGCTTCCCTAAACCCTAAACCCTAAACCTTAGCCCAAGAGGGGATTCCTCTAAGTTTGCTTTCTGCTTAGGTTATATTTCCACCTTTGTCTTCTGCTCCGTTTAACACTAGCAACGCATGCTGTGCTAGAGGCAAGTTTAGCGAATAATGTCAAATGCCTATGAAACGCGTAAAGACGCATCACGCTTGTAAGCAATTAATGTTTACTGTTTGTGCAAGTAATATGGGGATATAGTCTAAATAATTAGAGAATGTGTCGGGGAATCTGTTGATACGTGGGCTTACAGGGAAGGCCATTACTAATTTATCGGACACCCAAGTAAAGCCAAAGATGTTCTGCTGAGGACACGCACCTCCAGCTGCACGATACGGAAGGCCTGACGGGGCAGAGCAGCTAGTTTAGGCGTCCGAATCCTAGAAGCATCCCCTTATAGTAGCGACTTAATGCTACTACTGTATGCGATTACAGTGTTCTCAACGGCTATTCCAATTAGTAGCTAAGTCCCCTGTACAATACCCCAACCACTACCACTACCACTATAACTAACTACTGCTACTACTACTACTACTGCTACTACTACTGCTACTACTGCTACTACTGCTACTACTGCTACTACTACTACTACTACTACTACTCCTACTACTTCTGCTCCTACTCCTGCTACTCCTGCTACTACTACTACTACTACTACGGTTGCTACTACTACTCCTACTACTCCTACTACTACTACTACTACTACTACGACTACTGCGACTACTACTACTACTACTACTACTACTACTACTACTACTACTACTACTAGTACTACTAGTACTACTACTACTACTACTACTACTACTACTGCTACTACCACTACTACTACTACTACTACTACTACTACTACTACTACTACCACCTACTACTACTACTACTACCACGACTACTACTGCTACTACGACTACTACTACTACTACGTCTACTACTACTACTACTACTACTACTACTGCTACTACTACTCCTACTACTACTCCTGCTCCTACTCCTGCTACTCCTACTACTACTACTACTACTACTACTACCACGACGACTACTACTACTACTACTACTACTTCCGCTACGACTACTTCCGCTACGACTACTACTACCACTTCTGGTACTACTACTACTACTACTACTACTACTACTACTCTACTGCCAGTACCGGTACACCCCCCACACCCGAAAGTCGTGTTGCAGGCATGATGGAGGACAAGACGCTGGATCTCTTGAAAACAGTCAAATTCTCAGAGTCCCTCGGCCTGAAGACAACGTTTTCGGTTTAGGGTTTAGGGTTCGCATTCTGTAAACAGCTTCAACTGAACCCCAAAAGACCTTAGTGAATAGACCCCTTAACCTGGTAGTCTTGTGCATAACATGTATGCATTTCGATGGAACTGCGCAACTAAGTAGTGGAACTGCGCAACTAAGTACCTAAACCGCCTTGCGTTTGGGTTGCTTGGCTCGTTTTCTGGAGCTCCTATATACGTAGTAGTATAGTTCTTTAGCCTTTAACAATTTCGTACGGTCGAAAATCCAACGTTGATGATCACGATATCTGAGATTTTCCAGGCTAGGGTTCAGAAGGCAATATGGGACCCTCAAGCAGTAGAGCAGGGTGGTATTTACAGTGTAACTTCTTATTACCTGGAGCATCAAGGATCCCCAAGTTCCTTGTTCTGGATTTTGTATATTAACAGGTAGGGTACGGTAGGGTTGTTGGGCAACCGGTGGTTTTGAAGCTAGCAGTCCCAGACCCGCATTGGTTTCAGAAACCCTTCCTTGCTTTCTGCACATAAGTCTGTGCATGGTTTGCAGTTTTCTTCAAGTACTCTTTTGGTCAAGAAATTCTTTTGATTGGGAGAGCCCTCATAATGAAAGCAAACCTGGAAAGGAGAGGGCCATTAAAGAAGATCGTCGAGGAGGTGGTGAAGGAGGAGAAAGCTGCACGTAGGGAGAAGGCAGTGCCTTCTCAGCAATTTTGTGTCTTGAGGTCCCTGTAGTACCAGCCCGTGGCCTCTGCAAGACCGAGAGGAACATACGGTTTTAGCATCTAAGACTCAGAGTTTAGGGCTCAGGGTCGAGAGTTTATAGGGTTTAAAGAGTTTAAGTATAGAAAAGGGCTTAGAGTTTATCGCTTAGACGGTCTGCCGAAGGCGTTGTGTCATGTCTGCCGCACAGGGAACACAATCTTTTGGTGAGTCGGAACAGATCGAACCGCAGATTTAGGGCAAATCCAGAGTTCAGCGTCTACAGTGTGGTTTAGAGTGTAGGGCTCAGGGCGGGTCTACGATCTACGGGGACCCCAAACTAGCGGGAAAGAGGTGCTCAGTACACCGGCAGTGCTTGGAGGTTCATGGGTCGTTATGTTCCTATACAGGGATCTACAAGGGATCCATAAGGGTTCTATAAGGGCTCTGTAAGGGGGTAGTGTCCACCGCACAGGGCTTAGGGCTGAAAGCTTAAACCGAAACCTTACTACAACTTTTCTACAGTCCTACATTGTTTTAGGTCTCCTTATTGTGATGTCCTCATCAATGTCCTTATGTTCTTGGGAATTAATTAAGGTAGGGCTTATGAGTTTATGTAATCCGAACCTTAGGTCAAGGACACCAAGGACACCCTTAGTTCCTGTCCTCGGGCGGCTGTTGTGTCTGACAGCTACTCATTGAGTACAAGATGGTCCCCCGAAGTTGAGAAAGATCACGCAGCCCTGAACCCAAGCCGGCCGTCCCTCATACTTTCAGGAAGCGCTTCTGCTGTTCGCTTTTTGGTTCAGGGTTTTTAGGGCATAAGGTTTGGGCTCCTGCATCATTTTCCAGTCATGCCTTCGTCCTTCTTCCGGAAGTGTCAGAAGCAGGCTTTGGCCTCGCAGATGACTCACGACGCAATTTCCCCTCAGAATCCATGTATATCCAAATTGTGTAGACTTTGGCCTGAAAAGTAATCCCTATGTAGGCCCTAAACCCTAAACCTACCTTGTTGGCCTAAAAGCCTCGTTGAGCGGTTTAGGGTTTCGGGTTCGGGGCTTTGGATGTACGCACTCAGGAAATGGACAAGTGGGGCCACGTCGTGAAGGCTGGGACTGGTCTGGCAAGGGTTGAAAGTTGAGGGTTTGGGGTTTAGGGGTTTCAATGTTCAGGGTTGAGGGTTTGAGGGTTTAGGGTTTCAATGTTCAGGGTTGAGGGTTTGAGGGTTTCTTGGTTCCTGAGTAGTACCCTTTTGCTCTTTTTTACTTTAGGGTCCCCTTATTAAAACTGAGTATTAGGAAAAAGGGTACCCTTATTATAAAGGGTCTACTCAGGAACCTAGGTTTAGGGTTTGGGGATTTGCTGTGATCTACTATGAACCCTAACACCCTTAACTAACATGGGACTGGAACAGCTTGCGCATGAACCCTAAACGCCCAAACCAGAACTCCTAGCGGGGGGCTATTTGAGGTTCAATGTTGGGTTCAAGGTTTGCCAGGGTGTCTTCGATCTCTGAAGATTCAGCTGTATTATGTGGCCATCAACCTTTTCCTGCGAATAGAATCCGAACCACAACCGAAAGGCAATTGCAGGTTTCAGTGCAGAGGAAATTCAGCAACTACCAGTAGCAAAATGCTGAACTAGGCCATTTCCGCTGCTTGATTTGTTTTACCACTTCCAGGTTTCTCTCTAGGAATCCCTTGGTATGCTTCAGCTATTTCTCACTACAAAAGAGTGATAGGTAACAACGAATACTCTTCATTGTGCAAACGGATACTGGGAGAATAGGTCTACGGTGTTCAGGTCGTGCCGATATTTGGGATCCTGGTCGATTGTGGGATTGGAATGCACCCGGACAGGCAGAAAGGCATGCACAGATGCAGCTTCAGGTTTACGTTACATATATGGGTGGTTGTCAAAATTATGGTCCCTTTTTGGGTCCCTAATATATTACGGCACCTAATATTTAGGGTACTCAAAAAGGCACCATAATTTTGACAACCACCCATATGAACTTGCAGGGTAATGCTGCGGTCATCAGGTAAGGGTTCCCATTTGCACAGACAACTAGCAGTGCTTTGACAAAGCCTCGAATATGTCGTCTGGAGAAGCCCTGACGAAATCTGCCTCGCACAAAAGGCACCGAGAATGTTTTGAACAAGTCCTGACAGGATCTTGGAAACTACAGTTCTAAGTCCGCCCCTCCGACACTTAGGGTTTTTTGTTTCAAACTCTTGCATGAATCAGGCTCAAGCTACAACGTTTGTGGTGCCGGGTCGAGAATGGGGTGTAAACCCAACACCCCTGAAAACCCCAACTACAAGGTCCAGTTCACGGCGAACCCCGTGTATGCTCGCATGGTTCACCGTCCATTGATGAGTTGGGCGAGGTAGATCGCCGGGTTGTGGTGGTCCAAAACTGCCGCGCCATCGACGGCGACCCCAATTGCAGCATCTCGCCAGCGGCGCACAGCCCGACCATTGGGAGTGCCGAGGCGGCGGAACCGCAGATGGTCTTCAGACCACCCAGCAGCAAAAAGGCCTACATCTTGCCGAACTTCGATGTCCTGCATGGTGGGACTCGCTCCAACTTTCTTGAGAGCGTCCAGCGCATGTATCGCATCGACTGTGTCCAGATTTGTCGTTCGGGAGGGTCTTTGTTCGGTGAGCATCGTGCGAGTTTGACCACGTGCACAGGCGACGACCTCTCTGCATGTTCGCGGAGCGCGCTTCGATCCTTGACAGTTCACATTGAGCTTACCTTGCTAGCATCCTTCTACCCGTTTCTTGCCGATCTGAAAACATCGCAAGCATGCCGAAGCTGCGCAAATCAATCGTGTTGGCATTCCATCGTCCAGCCTGAACAGAGGGATGCGGTTCTCGTTCTCGGTGTCCTCATTCAAGAAGCCGCCAGGGCCCCGGTCAAAGCTGCTTAACTCTGAGTTCGCTGCGCACACATGGTTTTCTGCTCACGAGGCCTGTGAACACCAAACCTCATTGTAAACCTGACCACTCCAAAACCCATGAATCCGAAAGCAACGAACCTCCCACAGCTCAAACCTTAGACCGGGAGGATCCGGTAACAACACCATCGAAATAGCGCGCAGATGCGTGCAGCTCAAGCACATAGCGAAGGAGCGAAGCGGCTGTTATGCTAACACTTCAAAACAGGTGCGTGTGCAACTTTCTACCTCTTGCAGAACTGAACTGCTTTACAGCACTTGCAGAGCGAACACCAGTCGGACTCGATGTCATCAACGTTCCTGGCCGGCAACGTCCTTCGTTACGGCACCTTCACGCAACTGGTGCAAGAGGCCGAAACACATGTTTTGCATTGGGGGCATGTTTTGCATTGGGGGCATCGCAGCTGCCGAGCCAAGCAGTGGCATGCAAACGATCATGCACGGCTTGCAGCAGAGCGAGGAGACGACTGTCACGAGGCTCTGGGAGACGGTAGTGCATCAATGCAAAAATCAACAACAAAGTAGTCAACTGGATTTGCCGCATGAAGCCTTCGTAAAATCCTTTGCTGGGTGTTCTCGAGAATCAATAAAAGAAGCTACGACAGCCCCGTTCCGCGTTCGTCGTAGCGGTGGGAGGCCGGAGCCCCAACTCGCGCCATTCGCGTGAAAACCAAGCTTCAAATCCCAAGTCCTTGTATATCCCTTACAGGAGCTCTTGCGGAACCCTACATTCGAAAGCCTTAACCCCATATATAGCGGCCTCAAGAATAATGGAGCAGGTGATTAAATTGATTTTGTTGCAATTAATACACATATAATAAATCACGGAATCCATCTGTCAATCAGCAAGCAAGGCGATCACCGACATTGTGAGTTCAAGGTGGCTGCCGAGCCGCAATGAGTGTCGTAGGCCTTCGAGGAACTCGGCAGATCGAACGATCAAACCCTGTACCTCTTCGGTTTTGGGTCTACCGGGCTTAAGGTTTGCATTTAGGGCTTTACAGGTTAAGGGTGCATGGTCGATTTTGCTTCGTGCATACCCAAAAACAGCAACCCCTCAGCGGACACCCGGGATTGTGCATGGTGTTGTAGTGGCTTCGGCATGGCTTTGTTGAGTGATTGCCAACTGTTTCCGTAGACGTGCGGCGTCACGCATACCGTGCTGATGTGATAAGCGGTAATTTTATGACGAGATGCTCATTCTGATGATGATGTTGGTACGTTGGTGATGATGATGATGATGAACATGATGAACATGATGATGGTATCCACAGGGCCTTGGTTTGCGATGCATTAGTTGTGTCAACCGCCTTCAAAACAGCGTTGTTCCGTGCAATAGCAATGCGACGAATAGAAATATGCTCCGCTGAATGAACTCATTCCACAGGCTTATCCGGACCAATGTCTTTGATGCCATTCCAAGAGGGTCCACATGTATATATACATATATATGATTAATGTGGAGCTAGGTTCCCTAAACCAGAACAAAAGATGGTGTTGAGGGGCCTCATTCAACAATGTTACTATGCATGGACCTTCTGGATTTGGAGTACTTGGAGAACATTCCCAGCGTGCAACGTTTCTAGTTTTTGCCTGCATGTGGCAGCCAAATTCATGCCGCCAGTTCCTGGTAGTAGAGGTTTAGTAATACTCCAAACCCCCAAACCCATCCTTGCTTGAAGGCCCTTACAATATGAGGCCAGGATTTGGGTCCGGTGCTCAAGCCAAGCATATGGAAGTTCTACGTTTGCAACCCGAACCCATGCCACAACCGGCCAAAACTCAAACCGGAATCTTAATCTTAAAGGTCTGGATTTGCACATGGCCGTCCATTAGGATCGGAGCGACCCAGCATGCAGGGCGCACCTGTGCAAGGTACTGTGGGTGTGCACTTAAAATTGAGGAGTTAAGGCGTCGTGGAGGAATCCCATTCCACAGTTGATGGATTCCATGCTTTGCAAGTACGAGTCCACATGCCGGATGCCAAGATTAGGTGACGTACCCTTCCTCTGAGGTCATGTGAACTCATACAGTACTGGTTATGTGCACTACGACTCTGCCCACCCATCGTTGAACCGTAAACAGTGCAAGACATGATCCAACTAGCCCAGCCTAAGAAATCGATAACTAAGTCAGGTTCGAATACTTGACTGGCTTCATCATCCTCTTGAACATGGTTACCATTGGGCTGGATGCAGTCGCTCCGCAGCAAGAAAAGACGAAGAGACAGGCTTGGGCAGTGCAGAATCCTCGGTGATGTGAGGCAGTCCGAGACACACAAACACCAGCATGCACACGCGCACACACACACACAAACACACACACACACACACACCCGCGTGAGCGCGCGCCCGCACGCACACGAGTCAGACGAGCAAGGACGCGCGAACGCACACGCAGGTGCACGCCATGCGACCACACTCGCACTCACATACAAGAAGCATGCACACACACACACACAGAGCACTCGCAATTATTTCATTGCAAGAACATCCGTGTATCAAAGCCTACATGGATAACCGTATGTTTTTATGCTTGTATCCACATATGCATATATATATATATATACGTAAGCATGCATCCATTTATCCATCCATCCATGCATGCATGCGTTTAGCACCGTCCGCCTGGCCCATGCTGAATTCCTACGTCCTACCCCTTGAATTCCTACGACGTTCTACCCCTTGCTTGCATGCTCAACCCTAAACCCCTGAAGCCCTAACCCTCAAAGCCTCAGGAGTTGTCACTGCACGCCGACTTACCCGGAGCTTACGACACAGAATGGATCAAGAACATCGAGCGAGGTTTTCTGGCAATCTACACTGTGGACGCTTCGCCTGAGAACATACGGTTTAGGCTATGAGTAACTTATATTGTGTTGAAGTCTCAGGCATGCACGGCCACAGTTTAAGCTTGGAGGCATCACATGCAATCCATAATGCAACCCTTGTAGAACCCTGCTCAGCTTGCTGCCGCAGGTACGGCAGCAAATCCTACCCTACATCCTGAGCCAAAAGGTATAGCTTCCTCCCAGATCCATGTAGTCTCTAAGCTACAAAAGCTTCCTAAACCCTAAACCATTCAGAGCATGGAGCAAGTAGCGGTTCTGCTGCAGGTTTTGGCCCTGTCCCCAGAGCTCGAAAGCCTACCAACCCCAAGGCCAAACCCAGTGTAAACCCCCAAGTTTTGATCCTACAACTCGACCCCTATACCCGAAGCTGAAGGCCCAGCTCTCGCCGGAATAGTCGGTCAGAAGCACCTGTCGTTTGAAGCGGTTACTAGGAGCCCAGTGACACTTGCACTTTTTTTCTGTCGAAACCGTGAGAATTCAGGGAGTTCGGAGGATGTGATTGCACGATCTATGGACGGTTATGGACGTATCCACACATCAGCAGATCAACACGTCGATGGCACGGCAGATACACACAAGCAGTTTTCTATTATATCGTGTTACACATCTCCCCCAAGCCCTAAACCGCCTAAACCCTGACCCTCAACCTTAGTCCTTAACCATCTAGACATACTACCCGTAGTTCACGAATCGAGGTTGCAGGCGGGTGTAATGTCCCGGTATGCTCACACGTTGAGGCGACAGGGTTAAAGTTTAGGGTTTAGCCACGGTTAAGGGTTTAGGTTTAGGGTTGAGGCCCGTATCACCGTAGAATCTCAGGGCATGAGCCCTCAAGAGTTCCATGGACCACTGGGATGTGGGTTCCGGGTTGTAGCCCGGATTTGAAACCCACTTCTCTCGATAAGAATCCCGAAATCCCTAAACCCTAAACCTCTAAACCCAAAACCCGTTTGACTACTGACCAGAGATCTACAGTGCAGCCCGGAGGGTTAATCCAGCAGGGGTTAATTTGAGGTTGAGGGTTTAGGGTTTAGGTTCTGGGGTTTGCAGTGGCCGAAAGCGCTACGGTAGATCGATAAAGCCTTAAGGCAAGCCAGAGAACCATAAACCGCTCCAAAAGGTCCGACTTAAAGTAGTCCCAATATAAAAGATCGCTTGCAGCCAAGCCGGAGAACCATAAAGCAGTCTTTAATGGTCCACCGTGAGGTAGTCCCTATTAAGATACTTTAGGGCCGAAATATATTCACACATGATGAGCTCTAGCATACTGGGGGCTAATGCCCTCGCTGGGCCTGGCTTTTGTCCGACCCAGGGCCAAACTCAACAAACCCTATTCCTTCAACCCTGAACCCGAAACCTTCATTTCCAACCCTTATAAGTACCTATAAGCCTTAAGTTAATCCTTAAGCCCTAAACCTGCAACCCTAAACCCGAAACCTTCATTTCCAACCCTTATAAGTGCTTATAAGCCTTAAGTTAATCCCTAAACCCTAAACCTGCAACCCTAAACCCGAAACCTTCAATACCAACCCCTATATACAAGCCCCAAACCCTGAACAGCTTTTCAGCCCTAAAACCTTAAACCCTAAACCCTAAACCCCTACAAGCCCTAAACCCTAAACGGCTTTTCACCCACAGGAACTGGTTCTTCGACTTGTGGGCGGTGGCGTGAGAATTCTGACGAGCTGGTGGTTCCTATTGGATGCATTCTTGGTGACCGTTCCCTGGCTTAAGGTTTAGGGTTTAAGGGTTCAGAGTTGAGGATGGTATGTACTTTCTGTCTATCTGTCTATCTAAGTGTATATCTGTATATGCGATATGCATGTATATAATCAAATAAATGAACGAATAAGATAATATATATATACATATGTATACGTATATATATAATACACACGTACTTATACGTGCAAGAACCCTTTGGGAACTCAGAGGTTGGCCTGCTCGCGCTGGTGGTTGTTCCGATCGTGGGCAGCGCCGAGCAGGAAATTCAAAATGACAGGTCTTCTAACTAAGTATATCAAAAGGGTCTATGGTCTATACAGGTTTAGGGTCGACACGAACAGTATACGGGTGATGCAAGGATTTATGGATAAGGGTGCAGCGTGCAGCGTTTCAGTTCCAGGGTTTACACATGCGGTGCATGCACCTTCCCGTTCTAAGAACCCCTCCCAAACCATGGTTCAGGGAGCTTACTGCTGATACTTGCACTGCGCCTTCGTGGCGTGTTGCTTTTGTGCTGTGTGTTTTAGCGATCGTGGCTCGTACTTTCTTCTTCAAATCATGCTGCCTCATACCGGTACAACTTACCAGCCAGATGCACTTAACTAGCAGAGTATACAGCGCTGACATGTACTGAACATGCATTCGTCCACAAACCCTAAACCCCTAAACCCTAAACCCTAAGCCCTAAACCCTAAACCTTAAACCCTACACAAACCCTAAACTCTTAACCCTTATGAGTTTCTGGGCCTCTCTCAGGCCCCTTCCTCATTCCGAAACCTGAAGCCTGACCCCCTCATCCCTTAGTGACTCCAGGGTTTAGGGTTGATGTTTGGGGTTGAGGTTGAGGCTTTAGGGTCGAGGGTTTAGGGTCGAGGGTTTAGGGTTGAGGGTTTAGGGTCGAGGGTTTAGGGTTGAGGGTTTAGGGTTGAGGGTTTAGGGTTGAGGGTTTAGGGTCGAGGGTTTAGGGTTGAGGGTTTAGGGTCGAGGGTTTAGGGTCGAGGGTTTAGGGTCGAGGGTTTAGGGTTGAGGGTTTAGGGTCGAGGGTTTAGGGTTGAGGGTTTAGGGTTGAGGGTTTAGGTTTGAGATTTAGGCTTGAGGGTTTAGGGTCGAGGGTTTAGGTTTATGGGTTTTACGGTGCTTGCCTGAGAGGACGCCGCACTCAGCGGCATCGAAAAGATCCTCGTGGTAAGAGGTGGCCATCATCTGCTGGTCTGGCACATTGGATTTTGGTGGTAACAGTAGTAGTAGTAGTAGTAGTAGTAGTAGGTTTAGGGTCGGTTTTCTGTGCCTGGCCGCATGTTGTTGTGGATGAAGTGCTTAGGTTCTGCTGAGTTTCCGGCAGTGGTGAGACTTGGAAACCCGTTTGGATCTTTTTGGGACTTACAGGGTTCAGGGTTTAGGGCTTTTTCTAGGTAGGCCCTTGGGACATTTTATATTTTCCCCTATTGGGCTTAAGAGGATCTTGCTTACGAATATTTTTCAGAGGCTTTGAGGGGCCAACCAAGTTTTGACTTAAATAACAAGCTTCTGTAGGATTCCAAATGGAGGCTTCGTAAGACGTGCAAGGGTATCATTAGCTGAAAGCTGTCATGCAGCCTATTAACCGTTCATCCACCGTTATACATGTACTGCCCAGAGAGACATGTAATTAACCGCACCGGTACTTAGAGCTACACATACTAGTATGACAGATAAATCGATGGGCACATGTGTAGCTACCCTAAGCTGTTACAAACCCGAGGGTAAGCCCCAAACGCTAAACCATTCAACCCTCAGCCCCTGAATTGCCTAGGCCCGACAGCCCCCAAAGACCTTAGAAAGGTATACACAGGTTGTCACGTGGAGCCATCCTTTAGTCCGCGCCCTGCAAGCAATAACCCGCACCCTAAACGCTAAAAGCCCTAAGCAGGCATGACCGTTCGGCGTGCGTCTCCCGCATTAGCGTCAGAATGAGGCTCCACAAGCCCTTCATTGTAGGGTTTAGGGTTTAGGGTTCTTGGATGGCGTCCAACACGTTGACTGCAGGGGAAGCTGATGGGTTCCTATTCTAATGCAAAAGCCTGTCAGTCATCAGTCATTGAGGCCCCGGTTAAACACTTAAAGTAACCCTGACACTAAACCCGAAAGGAACTCTTCAAGACACGCTAAACCCTAAACCTTAAGCCCTATAAACCCTAAACCTTACTTAAACCCTAAACCCTTAAGAAACCTAAATTCGACCGACAGGCCTTCGACTCTTACGCCTCGTGCGAGCGCTGCGCATGATTAGCCACTTCAAGGCTCAAATGTGCTAGGGGCATGTGCAACAGGAGTACTTGGAGGTTCATGGGTAGGGGCTTAGGGTTCCCCAAAAGGGCTCTTATAAGGGATCTGTAAGGGTTCTATAAGGGTTTAGGGGTTTGGGGTCAGGCTTGGGGTTTCGTGGGTATAGGTGCGCCTTGTAAGTCTCCCAATATAGGCTATAACTCTCGTTCTCCTACTTGTAAACCCTGCTTATAACTATCCGTGAACCTCCACGTAGGGGGTTGGGGCTTACAGGGTAGGCATTCGGTATTCGGGCCCGGGCCCAGCGACTTGGGCTTGGTCTATATAAGTTGAGCTATGTAATCTGTAAGTTGAGCGGTGGATTTCGGCGATGGAAGGGAGGGCTATACATATATATATATGTATGTATGTGCACAGATACAAATCCAGAGCGAGAGAGGGAGAGAGAGAGAGAGAGACAGAGAGAGAGAGAGAGAAATAAGCAAAGCAAGAAAGAATGAAAGAGCTATTCTAAAGATAGATAGAAAGAAATAGAGAACTAAAGAAACAAAGAACGAAACTAAGAAAGAACGACGTAAAGAAAGAGCGACAGAGGGAGAAAGGAGAGAGGGATTTGAGGCGCATACTCAATTGACTTGTCCACAACTAGACAGAATAAAACTCCTATATGCTTCAAGAGATTGCCATGCCGAGTTATGGGAGCATTCTGCTCCCGAGGTAACGCCGAACACAAGGCTCCCCTTCCACAGCCTCAAGCCTTAAACCCAAAAGCCCGAAGACCCTTGACTGCTACTAAGCCCTAAACCCTAAAGTTACTTGCTGACAGGTGATGTGGCGGCTGGTTTACAGCTTGCTCACCGCTGGCCAGACAATGCGCCCTGGCCTTTACCCATGCTGACCCCTTAACCCTGAGTCCTGAACGTCTCAACCCGAAACCCTAAACCCTCAACCCATGGTGGTTGAGGTCCCGCTACCGAAAGTGCGAATACAAAGAGGAGCAGACCACTCTGTAAGTCAGGCTTGCAAGAAAGGTAGGTAAAGTTATGAAGTATCACCCCAGTATATGCACATGATATACTTACAACCTTACTTTCTAAGTCCCCTGGTCCTCCAAGTAGGTCCGGCTAGGTCTGCGCACACTGGGGGTGAGTGTAACGCTTGGCGTAGGCTTCATGGCAACGAGGGAGCCCCATGCCCCTTAAGCACCAAGGTTTAGGGTTCAGGGTTTAGGGAAAGTCTCCCAGAGGTTTAGGGTATAGGGTTCAGGGTTTAGGGCACCATGTACTTAGTAGCTGAGTGGATACACTTTACACTTTTTGGGATAATATTAGCCACTATAAAACTGAAAGTGTAGACTTTGTGGGGCTCATGAACTCAGCAACTAAGTGTAAGAAGTACCTGTAGGGTTCCCTTAAAGGTTTGTTAAAAAGGCTCCTAGTAGGGTTACTATAAGGGGTATTATGGGGGGTCCTGAGGTTTAGGGTATAGGGTTTAGGGTTTAGGGCTTAAGGTTTAGGGTGAGGGTTTAGGGCTTAGGATGAGACCAGCTTCATGTACTTTAACTAAGCCGGTCCTAAAGATCTCCATTGCTTAGCCGGTAGCCTACATACACCCTCAGCCCCAAATTCGACCTGCAGCCCAAAACCTACCCCCCTTCAGGTCTTTATAATGACTATCCTAGCAAGGAGCCCTGAAGTTACTAGAGTTATAAGGGGCCCTAAAGTTACGAAAGTTATAAGGAGCCCTAAAGTAAAAAGGAGCCCTAAAGTTATAAGGAGCCCTAAAGTTACGAAAGTTATAAGGAGCCCTAAAGCAAAAAGGAGCCCTAAAGTTATAAGGAGCCCTAAAGTTACGAAAGTTATAAGGAGCCCTAAAGTCTTAAGGAGCCCTAAAGTCTTAAGGAGCCCTAAAGTCTTAAGGAGCCCTAAAGTTTTAAGGAGCCCTAAAGTTATATTTTACAAGAAGATCCCTTGAACCCGAAATCGTAAACCCCTCGGCCCTGAACCCTGGGTCCCTGAAGCAAAAACCCTTACACCCGAAACCCCCAACTCAAAACGCCAAACCCCTAACCCCACACTCTTAGACCCTAAACACTCAACCCTAAGCCCTAAACCCCTAAACCCTCAACCCCTACCCTGAACCCGTTTAGGGTTTAGGGTTTAGGGCCCTGACTCAAGGGCACTCTGATGGGGACGTAACAAATGGGGGCGTAAGCCATTGGGACCATTCGGGCCCATTTGGGCTGGTGTGATTTCAGGAGGCTTAAGCCCCCATTTCTTAAGCCCCCACCTGTATTTCCTTAACTGAGCCCGGAGCTAAAGCTCAAGGCTGTCGGCTACTGCTTTGATCATGCTCTCGCTTTTCATCTTCGGCTGCGTGAGCATCGAGATGCGCCTGGCCTGGGACTTTAGGGGTTTGAGGGATGCGCCTGGGACTTTAGGGCTTTGAGGGGCTTAAGGTTTGGGGTTTAGGGTTTAGGGCTGAGGTTTTAGGGGTTTGACGGGTTTGGGGTTTAGCTTTTGGGGTTTAGGGCTGAGGTTTTAGGGGGGTTTAGGGCTGAGGTTTTAGGGGTTCGATGGGTGTGGGGTTTGGGTTTGTTTGTGAGTTTAAGGCAGAGGGGTACAGGAATTCTGGGCTAGGGATTAGGGTGCAGGGGTTGAGGGATCAATAATAAGGGTTTGGGGGGCTTTAGGGATCAGGGTGTGGGGGTTTAGGGTTTAGAGATTTTGGAGTTTGGCAACCTCGGGTGGTATGGCGTCGTTGAGTAGGGTTTTGGGTTTAGGTTTCCATGTTGCACCAACTGAGTCCGGGTGATTCTGAGACCCCTTATCCAACTCAGTATGAGCTAAACCTCCATAATAGGAATGATTACCAACAACACTACTTTGGGACTCCCTATAATATTCAAAGTATAATAGACCCCAAAACTGTATTGATGCCCCTTGTATTCTGCACAACCCGGATTCTGTAATATGAAAGCCTAAACAATTACCAAACGACCAATATTATTCCTTAAGGTTCCTTAGTATAGGTACATTCTGATGCACCCAAAACCCCATTCTAATTGGTAAGGCCCCTACACGAAGCCCTTATAGTAGCCCTTATAGTAGCCCTTCATAAGACCCCTTTAAAGGAACCCCATTCTTATTATCACGGCCCCTATATTAATTAATTTAAAGTCAGCCTGAGGATCCACAGTGAGCCCGACCTTCTGAAGACGGAAGAGACTGCGACGATCGTTCGGGAGTTGCTTTGGGGTTTTGGGTTTTGGGTTTGGGGTTTAGGGTTTGAGGGAGGGGGTACTAAAGGAGTTTCAAGAGTTCGGTACAATGTCTCATTGCAGTCCCGATACAGTTATACTATATTGGAATGTGCCCCAGAACCTGATTATGATTATCAATAGGGTTTGAGTTTGACGGGGTATAGGGTACATAGGGTTGAGGGTTTGAGTTCATTTTTGGGGTATAAGGTATAGGACGTAGGTTTTAGAGTTTGAGTTTGAGCTTCTGGGTACACGGTTTAAGGGGTTGGGGTTTGAGTTTGATGTTCGGGTATACGGTACATAGGGTTGAAGCTTTGGTGGTATGGTGCACAGAGGGTCTATAGTCTATAGCTTTCCTTTTGGGTTTACAAATTAATGGCTCAATTTGCATCCAAGTTTGGGCAGGGAATTAGTCTTTGGTTCCTAGCCTTATACCTCAATCCCTGAACCGTAAGCTGCTTAGCCATAATGGCCCTAGACGGCCAGCACTCCTTTTTTGGGCGGGTTTGTTGCTTAATCTTGCGGCTTTTGGATCTAGGAATCTAGGGCTTAGGGTTTAGAGTGTTAATCAGGATCTAGGGTTTCGGGTTTAGGGTAGAGTTTAAACCAAAACGAGCGATCCAGCAAAATAGATTGAAGACTGCTGGCCGCATCAGCCGAGCACCGGCTCGCCTGCGTTAACAAGCCCAACAGGCAGACCTTTGGACCGTCCCGTCCACTGCTACATACAAAAGGTTTCGAGCCATCGCCCCATGACTACAACCAGGAATCAGCATGCACAACGACTTGCGTGATTGCTGGAAACAGTAGCGGCGATAGCGCAGGTCGTAGCAGCGAGGATGTTGATTTTGTACTACTGACGAGTTTTTTCTTCGACAACAGGAATAAACCCAAAGTAGCCCTCGAACCCAAAACCCTAAACTCATCCCGCACCCCAAGGCCTCCGTCTTTACCCCTCTAGCCTCGACCCTAAAGCCTTAAGCCCAACAAAACGCCTCTGCCGTGAGGAGCACTTCGGCTCACTCCAGAGAGCAATCATCACCTTGATACAGCTCCTGGGCTCCGCTTGACTTAGTAACGTAGTAGACCAGGCAACGCCGCAACCCTTGTGGGTATATGCATACGTTATTTGTATGTATGTATATTATATATATATATATATAATTTGTTTAATGTTTATGTATTTGTATATATGTATACTACTGATAAAGAGATGGACCTAAGCCCGAAGTCCCTAAGCCCTATGAAGCCCTCTAAGGCTCTTGCCTGAAGCATTTCGAGAGCACCACTCCAGGGCCTGGCATTCATTCCCGAACCAGCCCCGGTTTAGAGCCGGCGAGAAGCTACCGTGTCGCTAAGTTCACGGCTTCGTTTACCCCAGCTGGCTACTGAATCCGCAGGCGAGTACGACGTGCACGTACGACAAGCTTCTTAGACGAAAATGCGCCCACAGAATCGGTGGTGATTGCTGGAAATCAACACTGCGTCGGAAAAACTCATTCAAGACGGACTTGATCACAGCCAGGACTCTAAAGGGGAACTCCCATGTCAGAGCAACCCTAATGCCAGAAACTACCCGACTACAACTGTAAATAGAACGCAGCTAGAGCCGAGGTAGCACTAGACCCGAGACCCTTAATCCCACAGCATTAACCCTAACTACTACAGAGGCCGTTATAGGTATCATTCTTAGGGTTCTAATTATAATGCTATTTTATATCAATGTTCTACCGCTGCATTAGCTTGGTTAGAGGGGTTCGAAACTGTTATTTGCAAGAGCTCAGGATTTAGAGTTTCAGGCATGTTCCCAAATTTACGGTAGAGCCAAACTAGCTACGCCCCAGGTTCGTCACTTTGGACTCTATCGCCGCAGTCTACTATCCGCTGGTCCAAGCGAAGCCCTATCTGCTTCTCGGAGGGATGGGTCTGAATTTGGCACTACCTAAACCCCCCAAAGTAGGTAAAATAATGGCCCAATACCAATAAAAGGCTATTATTCTACATACTTTTGGGGTCCAGGTAGGGCTAGTTTTGAGGGTTTTGAATTTAGCCCTGGTGGGGCCCTTGGGTTAAGGGTTTGGGGTTCAGGGTTTAGGGTTTAGGGGTAGCCTTAGGGTTCAGGGTTTAGCCCTAAACCTTACACCGGCACCCTAGCATCTAAACCTTAATTAACCCGTAAAGCGAATTAAACACAAAAATGCTAAACCTGAGAGTGAGTGGAACCCCAAAGTAGGGTTTGGGATTTAGTGTCCTTGCAACCAATGTCGCCGTCCCAGAATCAGGGGCCTCGCGTTTTGATTCAATGTCTAGGTTTAGGGTTGTTCAGGGTTTAGGGTTTCGAGTTTACTTGTTCATTGACCCCCAGATGCGATGATTTTCAGGGGCTTTCCTTTAAGAGTGTTGGGTAGAGGTTGCTACCCCTGGGCACAAGGCTTACAGTTCAAAACCAGCCGTGAACACACGGAAACCTTTCTCTATTCGCGTGATTGGGGGGAATGCAATATAGCGACCTTAGCGCCCAGATGGGGTCATGGTGTATACCCCAAGGAACAATGTTTTAAATATGTCCGACCCTCATATTGGGGAGTGTGATCCCTGGGAGATCGGATCCGACACCCTACTACCCGAGAGCCTTACCCAGAGGGTCCATATGCACTACCCCTATGGCATTAACCGTCCCTTTTACGGTTTTTTTGGGGGGGCCTAATTCCATAATAGTGGTGTATATGGACCCTCTGGGTTTATTCTGTCCTAAATCCTTAACTGAAACTCGAAACCTCTGTCATGCGGGTAAACTAGCAGCAAGAATCCCTAAGCCCCAAACCCCAGCAGCTTTACTCTAGCCCCCTCCACCCCCCATCCGCGGCACCACCCTACATGTGTAAACCCCCTCTGCGGTGTTGTGCCCGCTACCAATTGCAGTCAAGGCATATACCCCGCTGTGGGCCGGTGGATTTATGCGCAGGTGTGATGCATAATGCAAAGTTCTAGAGTTTTGGGTTTCGAATGTATGGCTTGAGCGCTTGAATTTCTGTTTATTGCTTTCTGTCATGGCTAACGGCTGTTGGTCGCTTGTGGGTTTTGCTGATAGACCTCGGTTTGCAGGGGCGGGGCTTTTCGAAGCTAAACCCTGGCCCTAAACCCTAACCCGAAATGCCAACAAAGGCTTGTTATTTTCGCGCCAATGCTCATCGTTATATCAGTCGGCCACGCACTTACGTGTTGTCTTTCCGTTTTGGGATTAGGGTTTAGGATTAGTTTTGGATGCAGAGGTTTGGCGAGGTTAGGGCTTAGGTGCGAGGGTGTGATGCTGAAATGTGCGGGCGGTTGGTACGGAGCTCAAGGCGCATAATATGTTGACGAGCTAGCGTGTCAGATTGTCAAACCACACAACCTGGGGGGTCTTGTTCAAGAAGGTTTGGTTTACCATGGACATCGGAGTAATGAATTATCGATGACATGGTACAGCATACCCCCCTTCTCATTATTGCGGCCAGGCTCTGAAGAACTCTTTTGTTTCGCGTTCAGGGTTTGGGGCTTTAAGGCTTAGGGCGTGTGTGTCAACATTCGTGACGATTACAGTAGAAGCCACAAAGTTGGAACATCATTATCCTCATGCCCGGAAGGTAAATGAAAAGGGATCCTAGCACGAATCCTCCTAAAGCCATGTTCCAACTTTCTGGCTTCTACTATAGAGTCAACCAGGCTTTTGCTTTGGGGGCTTAAGACTTCAGGATTCGGTGGTTAGGGTTTACAAAGGGCTTAGAGCTAAGCGGCCTTAATAGTTACCAATACCATTTTGGGGGTTCCTTCTTACAACTATAGTATTATGGGCCTCAAAACCCTATTCTGATTTTTTTAAGGCCCCTCCTATAGAACCCTACTATAGATCCCTTATAGACCCCTTAAAGGACTCCTTAAAGGAACCCCTACTCTATTATTAAGGCCCCTATATTGAGGGTTTAGGGCTTCTGCGCGCAAGACTTCGGGTTGGTTGGGGCTATGGATTTTTGGTCTTCTCCTTTTGGGGACAACCTCATAACATTCTAAATATGAACCCCGAAAAGGAACTACCATGGGGCCTTAGGGTAAGGTGTGGGCTTCTTAGGTTTAGGGTTTAGGCTCTTAGGTAGCCTTTTCGTGGTCGCATGATCCTTGCTGCTAGAACTATTGTTGCTGTTGAGTCGGCTAAGGTTGCTATGACTGATAGTAGATGGGTGAGAACTAATAAGTAGTATTGCTTCTGAGGACCTGCTTAGCCCCATAGCAGGCTTGGTGATCAATAATGTTAAACTCCGATTTTGGCCATGGGGACGCTCTTCATTTGTGGACCGTGGACATACCATTCAGATGTACTTGGACCCCTTAGCCCCTACTCAGTTTCCCCTAAACCCTAAAGCCCTACGCCTTAAACCCTGAACGAGAAACCCTAGCTTACCCCACACATCCAAAGTCACGTACATGTTAAGGTATTCTCGACTCATGGGTTCGAGGGGTTGTGGTTCACGGACACGATTTACAGGGGATTTTGCACCTTATGGGTGCCTTCAATACCTCCGGGCTAGACTGTAGAACTTCGGAGTAAGTGGAAGGGCCCGGACCTTCCAAAATCCCTTAATTAAGGAATATTCCTTAAATCATAGTAGGATCCCTATTATGGTTTAAGGAATATTCCTTAATTAAGGGGTTTTGGAAGGTTTGGGGGCCGTGGGATTCAACCCAGGTCTCATGAACTTGGTCACGGCTGTTCTGGTTGAAAATGCGCTTGTGACGTGGTAGCAAGAGATGAGGTGGATTTTTGTGATGAGTCGAATCGCTTCATTGATTTCCGCAGGACACCCGCGCAACTCTAACATTATTAGGATTTAGGGCAAGCGCGCCGATTGGAACTCTTCCTGCGTGGTGCTAGCTAAGCCACATCGCTCTATCGCCAGAGCCAAAACCTCCTCTCTCACCCGGAAGCTGAAGCTCAATGCATACCAAAAGCCCTCTATAAGTATGGAGTTTGGAAAGAGCTGTGACTTAGTGGCTTAGTACGTGAGATGGGATTCGATGCCTCTTTGGATCAAGAACCCCCAGCACGATCGAAGACGATCGACTCCATTCCGGTTCCTTGGCAGTAGGAATTTGATGTACTTGGTACCTGAAGTTTTCATCTACAAAGCCATGGAACCTTCGATGCAAAGTGCCAAGCAATCTAAACCCTGACTGGACCCTAAGGAATCTATGTTTGTTGTACGGACTTGTACAAGGAGGAACCCTAACCAAGTTAAGCTAAAGTCTATCAGATCTCTCGAATTTTCCCAGAGCCTTGAACCTCAAAACCCTAAACCCTAAACCTTGGGTGTCAGACTACTTCTTGCCCAGCAGAGACAACTGGCTGATATCTCCGGCTTGCTACAGCGCGCGCTTGACCAAGCTCTGCGAACATGCCCCAATGTGGAGTCGAGGGTGAACTTCGGACGTGCAGCTCAACTTGAACAAGAGATTTGGAATAAAGTCTTGGGCGAGGACAGAAACGTGCCGGCTCTACAGCACCTGACGGAGGACCTCAGACAAAAACTTCTGGCTCGTCGGGGTGTCCTTCCTGGAGAACCTGGCGGAGATGATCATGGAGAAGAAGACCGTCGGGGAGAAGTACACCGTGGTGGTGATGCTGGAGCAGGAACGACGCGCGAACGCTCCCGAACACCAAGGCCGAAACGGTCACAAGGCCGTGGTGGGAACGTCCCCTGGCGACACTAAACAGTTTGCGAGTGGATGGGGATGAACTTCCATTTGGAAGTGGAGGACCTGACAGCTTTTGGTGAAGATGTTCACAGCGACGGGGATGAAAATAGTGGTGAGGAGCTGAACGACGAGGAGGAAGGCCCCAGTACTACAACGTCGACTACATCTACTACTTCTACGTCAACCACCTCAACCTGTTCGACAAGTACCTCGTTGCACAAGGACACCGGGAACGATGTCAAAGGAGAGGAGGAAAGATGAGTTGACGAGACCCATGAACAAAGGTGAGACGGATACCTCGAGCCGGACTACGTGAGGGGTGGCTTAGACGGATGCCTCGAGCGTCGTGCGGGGTGGCTTCATGTCTCACCAGCGTGTACCTGTAAAGGTAGGCAAACCAGTCACCACTGTCACCACGCTTTAAAAAGAAACCCTCAACCTCCAAAGCCCTAAACACTGAACCATCCTAAATCCTGAAAGCCAAACCCTCAAAAGCCCGAAGCCCTACAACCCCGAACCTCAAAAACCCGAAGCCACCGGAACCCTGAAGCCCTGAACCCCAAAACCGTAAACCCGAAAACCCTAAACAAAAAAAACCCTAAACCCTAGAGGGCCCAGAGCGTGTTTTCACGTGCACGATAAGTGCGAATCCGTAGGCCGCATCACCCATAATACGATTCCTTCGGGTTCCTCTAAAAAGAAATACAAGGGCTTCAAGATTTTTAGAGTTTTCTCACAATCAGCGCTATTCAACTGAGGAGGTGTCGGCCAACGAACAAGAAGAGGAGGGTATAGGGTCTTTGAGTTTAGGGTTTGGTGGTTTTGGGGTTTAGGGGTCTAGGGGTCTGGGGATTTGAGGTTGCTCGAAATGGAGCCGAACAGTAGCAGATGTTAGCATGTTGTGGCATATTCATTCTGGATGGTTGAATACACGGGCGAGTGGATCTATGATCTCAGCGAATGACTAGGCTAAAGTCAAGTTTGGGACAGAGCCATTTCGGATACCCACGGCCCTTGCTACTTGGAGGTTCATGGGCAGTTATAAGTGGAGTTATAAGTCACTTGAGATAGGTTGTAAGTATAGTTATCCTACTTATAGACCCCACTGATAGCTACCCGTGAATCTAAAAGTAGAACCCCTATAGAGCCCTTATGGATCCCTTATAGGAACCTCGCTATAAACCCCACCTTCTAACTATCCATAAACCTCCAAGTAGACGCAGCTTGCTTCAGTCCCTGGGTGTGTCAAGACGGGGGTCTTCCAGGGATGTTTATGATGTGGGCTCTTTCCTGAAATCCACGCCGCAAGCCCTCTATAAGTCTACTTTTTGGGGCTGCTTATTATGATTTCTTTATACAAGTCCTGGAAAGAGTATATTGTTTGTCGTACGTGAGATTCCAACCTGAAACAACTAGAGTAGCGCAGCTGACAAAGCGCATCTAGTGCTAGAAGTTCTGCTAGTAGCATCTGTACTACTTGAGCAGTAGTCCGTTGCTACTGTTACCCTCGCCGTTATTTGAAACATCGTCGTCAGTTTGCTGTTATCGTGTTGGTTACTGTTGTTGCTCTTGTTTATATACATATACATATTGGGTATGCATATACATATATACACACATGATAGTGCTGTACTAACAAATACAATAGTAATAGAGCAGGAGAGGAACCAGCTGAAGAAGAAGGTCAAGCGCGCTTTGCCTACGCTCGGGGCTCAGCCACTCAACCCTAAACCCAATCGTGACTGGACCCTATACAACCTACCTCCCTAGGGACTGATAGAAGGAAGTCATAGAATGAACTCGAGAAGAGCAGGTTCTTGGTTATAAGTAGGATAACAAAGTCATACCTATTTCACTAAGGGACTTAGAACTCCACTTATCGCTACCTATGAACCTCCAAGTAGCTGCCAAAGGCTGATCACGACGTTTAACCACCTGGACCGCGATGAAAGCGGCTTCATCACGCGAGAGGACGTGCATGTCCTGCATAGTAACAGCCCAGGAGCTGACCTTCGACCCTAAAAGGTATTTAGTGACTTATCATCAGGATGACTGATGATGATGGTGATGATGATGATCACCATCATCATCATCATCATTATGATTTCTTTTTGGTGTTTAGTTGTGTTCTTGGCTGTAGCGGTTTACAGTTCTCACCCGCAAAAGGAGCCCTTGAATCAGAGGGCCTTTCGTAGGCGAGTGTAGATTGCGAGGGTTTAGGGGTTTAGGGTTTTTTTTGCCCGGCTCGATTATATAGCTGCAATATAGCTGGTCGAGATATAGCAGGCTCCGTCTTGTTCGAAGGCTTGGGAAATGCCAGGATTTGAACCTTAATCGCAAAATGGGGCTTCTGCTAGTTGAACAACTAAATAGCTTGTAGGAAGTCTTGACAGAGAAACAATAGGCAGAAGTCTGTTCATTCAAAGCAGAGGGGTGGGCCGCAGCGCGCCATTGGAGATATTTCGTTTCGGGAGGCGCTGATCAGATCTCCATAGTCTAAACCCACAGCTTCCGCAAATTGAATTTTCAGTTCAAGCTCCAGGAGGAGTTTGGAATGGATGTTAGCTAGAAGTATGGACCCGCATTCAACCGGAGACCCTAAACCCAAGGCCTTGGGCTCGATAGCCGTAGGCCAAGAACTCTACCCGCCCACCCACCCCGACCCCCCCNTTTTCCTGTCCAACCGCCGGGGTGGTTTTGCAAGGATTGTTAGCTAGAAGTATGACCCCGCTTTCAACCGGTGCCCCAAACCCCAAGGCCTGGGGCTCGATACCCGTAGGCCAAAAACCCCCCCCCCCCCCCCCCCCCGCCCCCCCCCCCAAAAAAAAAAAACAGCTCTAAACCCTAAAACCCGAAGCCCTGAACCCCAAAAGTCTTCGCCCAGATAGCTGTGTGAGGAGATCGAAAACGTTCCCATCGAGATTTTACCTTCCAAGGCAACTTGAGCTTGGAATTTAGGGTATAGGGTTTTGGGTGATGTAGGGATTCTCTATGGTGTGTGCCTGAGTTCAGGGTTCAGCGTGTGTTTGGGACGGGTTTGGATACCCAGGCCCTGAAACCCCCACCCTCAAACCCCTGGAGAGCCATGCAATCTTACGTGGAGGTTCATGGGTAGTTATCTAGGTTCCCCAGTAGTACCCTTTTACCCTTTTTCTTTTGGGGTTCCCTTATTAAAACCGAATAGTAGGAAAAAGGGTACCCTTATTATAAAGGGGCTACTGGGGAACCTAGTTATAAGTAGAGTTATAGGCAGGATAACTATAGTTATAACCCATATTCGGGGACTTATAACCCCACTTATAACTACCCATGAACCCTAAACCCTATACCCTTATAGAACCCTGTTGAAGCCTAGGGAGGCCAGCACGTCCCTCAAGCCTGGACGGCTCAAACGTGGAGCTGAGCTCCATCACTTGGCAGAAGCCAGCATGCATGAGTCAGTAATGCCTAGACTTAGAAGGCATAAGCTCTAGTCCAGAGGACAGACCACTGTCTTGTGTNCTCCATCACTTGGCAGAAGCCAGCATGCATGAGTCAGTAATGCCTAGACTTAGAAGGCATAAGCTCTAGTCCAGAGGACAGACCACTGTCTTGTGTTGTTGAGCGGAAAAAGAGTCGGTAGTGAGCCCATGCAGGTTTCCCCCGTCGCTCTCTGACTTCAGTCTGGAACGATACTGAGAAGATAAAGCATGGCAACCGACGGGGTTGAGAACCCCAACCAATTCGATGAGCCAGAGCAACGACAGGTTATGAGCCCAAATGCTACCACTACGCAAGGTAATGATCCAGGCCAGAGGCCTTCGATGAACGGAGTCCAGGGCCCCTTGAGGGGCAGTCAAGACATCGATGGAGAAGTTCTGGCAGGAGCATCTGACCGGGAACGTTTCCCACCGGCATCGGCGCAGCCGCAGTCTGGGGGAACTCCAGGGGTGACTTCTGTCCGGCAGACGGGAGCAGGCGCTGGACTCTCAGGCCCGACCATGACCTCAGGCGGCAACGTTGCGGACGATGTCCAACCGAGACCATCTATGTTGCCTGGACCTGACCGGACAGGCGGTTTCTACAACTACGGGTGCACCTGAGCGCCAGGCGGACCAACAGCCGGGACTCCTCGCTGGCGTGATGCGGGCAGTTCATACGCTTCCCACTACCGTGGAGAACCTGGTGGCGAGGTCCCTGTCGGGTCAGTCAGCATCTCATAGCCCGGCCCACTATGATAGCGTCGAGTATGCCTCGGTCCGGACATCTTCGGAACGGCCTATCCCGCCGCCGGCGCAGAGCCATTCTGGTGAGGCACCATTATTGGATGCCCCGACGCTGTTGAGACTACAACAGATGGCGCAACGTGCCCCACTGTTGTATCCCACAGACTCATTGGAATATGCCGGTCAACCTGCTGGCATGTCGGACCAGGTCCCGATGGCACCTCGTACTCCGCCTCCGCCTTCAACGACCTCGAGTGAACTGCAGGCGGAAGTGAGACGGCAGCTTAGTGAGTTGATGGCAGCAAGGGATGAAGAGAGTAGGCGACTGCGCGCGCAGGTAGAAGCTTTGTCTATGGAAAATCACAGTCTTAGGATTCAAGCCGAACTGGAGGCTCAACACTCGATGCAACCCTCTAGGCAAGCCTTTGGATTCCCTGGACTTGGGTGGTTTGGAAGGGGATTGGGTTCTCTGATGGGCCATACCCGACAGGAGCAAGCCTTGGATTCGGGCACACACTCAGGCCCTCGGCCACCTCCTCCACCTCCTCTAGCCTCGACACCAGCACAACGCCTGCCTTCTCCTTCTCCCAGGGCGATTCTGAACCAGGAAATCACTGGAGATGTTCCGTCCACTGTGACCCGTGGACTTGTGGCCTCAGATGCAGCCGCTTCGCTTGTGGTGCAGCCCCAACATCCTGCAGGCCTGTCCTTTTGGAGAAAGTGTCCTTAGTACTCTTTTACCCCAAAGCGCAAAACTTGTGGTCTCTGAAAATAGTCCTTTGCGGAAAAGTGTGCTTGCAGAGTGGTGTATGT